>CM076903.1:1590182-1872182 GCA_039519145.1 Kokia cookei
GCTGTTAGGACTTTACCTTTCTTTTGTAATTCACCAAAGAAAATAACATTATCATTTAATAAGCTTAGAAAGTAATTGATTTATATACGTTGCTTTTGTGGATATCAAAATTATCATGATAAAACAATTACAAGTGCCATCATCCGTTTATAGTATGAGACCAATCTTGTTCGGGCTAGTTCGAGTCGAGAGTGACATTCAAATAAAACTTTTCCAACAATAATTCACTTCCACTTCTTCTAATATTCACTTGTTGATAAAAAAAAAAAAAAACTTGAACAACTTCAAGCTCTCCATAAGGCAAATGGGAAATTGGATGCTTACACAATTAACTTCTCAGTAATTAACCTCATTTGGAATTTGACTAAAATTGAACTTTCCATTAGAGTCTAGCATACACCAAAGAAGTAAAAGAATTTGTAATCAACCCTCATTTTTAGGGTTTGAATTCAAATGGCATCATCTACAAGTTTCTACTTTATTTGTCATGAAAATATCCCTTTGGATCCAAATATGTTGCCAATTCAATTCATGCATGTCCAAGCAGCCAGCCAGTCTCCACCAACACCAAGGAATAAATACAAGTAATAGTGACACAATTTTGGTTTCAAATTATAACAGTTGGTTTGAAATTTTCACTGCCATCGTTATTTTTATATTATTTATAAATAAATATACCGTTCAATCAAAGGGATTTTAAATTAAAAAATAATAATAAATTTCCTAATATTAAAGTTAAAAATTATATAATTTAATAAGCCAAAATGGATAGAAAATTATATCTTGCCCATAAAATTATGAACATATTTAAGTGAGATTAATAACCTAACATGTAATTATATTTTTAAAAACACAATATATATCCTAAAATAAAATGCTATTATTATATAAAGATAACTTTTAAAATTTAAATAATGTACTAATATATTTGAAAAGTCATAAGATAATTATATTTTATTGTAAGTATTTATAATTAGTTGTGTAATTACTTGATCTCTTACCCTTCGATTATACTTAATTTAAGGGATATATTAATTACAATGATTACTCAAATATACTACAAATATGTTATTAGAGTTGTGTGATCCGAATCCTGTTTGATCAAATCTGAAAAGTTCGAGGTGCAACTCACTTGTTAAAGAAATAAAATAGAGAGGCAAAATTGGAGACCTTGTCGCACAAGTTGAATCTGTATAGGATTATACTTCTTCTATTAGACGGATTGTTTAACCCTTTAAAAATTATGCATAGTCGCAAGTCTCTTGTATTGTTGTTTTTCAACATTAGTGAATTTTTTCTCCTTTATCCGTGGGTTTCCCCGATAAGAGTTTTCCACATAAAATCTGCATGTTTTTACTTTTCTTTCTTATTGTTTTGCGATCATTTCTACTGCCATTATCAACGTACAATATAATATGTGTAATTACAAACAATTACACAAAATTACTAAATAACTTTTTAAATGCATCCTAAATTTTTGAGTTCCAATCAAAATATACCCATCTATTTTTTTGGTATTACTCGTGTTCATTTTACAATACGTATTTAAAATTCGTGATTACTCTTTAATAAAATTATCTCTAAAGTTTAAATCTGTATTTCAAAATTAATTATAACTTTAAAATTGAAACTCCTGTTAACTAAAAAAACAAAAGGGAAGAAGTGGGATTGGATGGGAGGTATCTATGCATGTGAGACCCATAACCTGACGTCGCGTCACACCATCAGGGCGACTCATCAGATTGGCGATTAGAGCCCATTTCAAGCAACAACATTGTTCAAGCTGCGCTTGCACCATTCCATACTCTACTACATTTATCAATCCATCTATTTGTATTATTTTCGTATTATCTTTCATTATTGTAATTTTATTTAAAATTTGATAGATTAATATTGATGGAGTCTTAGCTTGATTAGTATCAGTATTATTGTCAATGTAAGAAGACGTACATTTGAGTACGTTGAAGTGCAATATTCTCTTATTTATGGGTTGAAGAAGGTTTATGAATAGTTTTAGACATTGCGTCAAAAAAAAAATAGATATGATCAGAACTTATAATAAAATTGTTCAAAACATCTATTTTGACAAATTATTATTTAGTTGTTCCATCAGTCATGCCAATTTTTAACTGTACAGAAATGAGTGATTTGTTCTTTGATTTAACGTATAAAAGAATAAAGACAGCAAACAAAATAATTTTCCCTTTCCTCTTGACGTATTCGTAGATTGTCTTTTACATATAAAAGAGTACAAAACTAAGTATTGAAGATGTAACACAAGTTAGGTTAGCTTTAAACTCAAGTCCACATGCATTTCAACTTGATAGCTATAACTTTAAAGGCTTGAGCTTTCTTGAAGCTATAAATCACATTCATTATTGATTCCAACTACGCAGGAGAAAATGACAAAATTAGGGGTCCCATTCCAATACCGACAATTTGGCCCATCATACATCACATGCATCCCAACTAGCTATGACATTTTGGTCCCTAATATGGTGTTTAACTTCGTTGATTCAAGCAACTATCCATCAATCCATAAAACCCCACTGTTTGTTTAGGGTTAATTTCATTGAAGGTACCCAAATTATGAATTAGTTTCTAGATTTCAAAATGTGTTAATCGAGTCCCAAAGTATTAATGTCGTATTGATCAAGTCTTTCTGTTCATTTAGCTATATTTAGATTATGTTAATCGAATTGTAAGTATGTATACCTATTTCATTAAGAACTCGGATCTAATGTGTTAAAAATAAGTTAACCAGGGTCAAGGTAGCAAGTCGGAGGCTCCCCCAAAATGGTAATTTCTTATTTGATCTCTTCAAAATTTTACCGACATTATCTATTTTTTTTAACATATCAAATTCAAGTTATCTATGCGATTAAACCGCATGTTTACAAAATCATCTGTGTTTTAAATACGCTCTATGTCAAATCTGAAATGACATTTAATGTCTAAATTGGTTAGGATGACAAAAGATGCAACTGCGAGTACTTTGTGAACTCAATTAGAAAGTTTTAAAATTACGGGGTCAATTTAAAATCCGAGTAAATTAACCCCATTCTTAAATATTGCAACCTAACCAGTTTTTATCTCTAGATTGAGAAAAAAAAAAAAACAAACAAACCCAGATTCTCATCCACGGAATGCAGCCAAAAAACCAAGCAGAAACCCTGAAACTGGTTTTTTGGAAACTGGCATCTAAAATGCAATGAAGAAAAAACGAAGTGCTAAACCCCAGAATTTTGGGGTCTCTTACAACCAGGTCATGGGAAAAGAATTGGCAGATAAAAAATTTTGCAGTATAATCATAACAAAAACTACCAATTGGAGCCTTGATTTTCCTTTTTCTGCCTAAACAAGCTAATCTTCCCACATCAAATCCAATCAATACCCCCCATTTGCCACTCTTTACCCCACAAACTCGTAAATGTGTTGCAAAGAACACTTTGAAAACAACAATGGAACATAATTTTTATGGAACAATTGTTTCATTTCATAATTTAACATTAACACAGAGTAACAGATATAGTGTTCACAAAAAACCCCAAAGCTTAAGTACAAAAATTCCATAAGAACAAGAGAGAGTAAAATCCCAAACAAAAATAAAGGAAATCAATACAACAACAAAACAACAAGCAAAACCCAAAGCTAGAAAAGTGAAATTAAAGTGATATATTTATATTTTGATCCATTTATTATATAAAACTATAATAGTAGTAATTAATTAATTAATTAGAATTAGAATTATCTGCCTCTGTTATTCATCTTCTCATAAAACTGAATAGAGAGAAGAGAGAGACATAGATTAACCTCATCTTTCCCCCACCGTGCCGGCGGTTTGGAGTTGATAATCTTGGGCGGAGACCAGGCGGAAGCCGAAGCGGCTTGTGGCTTGGAAAACGCCCAAAGGTAACGGGAGTGGAGCTGACGGAAGCCGCCGAGAGGCAAAACGACAGATCTAAGCTGTTGGGTTCCACAACCGATGTTAGCCCAGTGCCTGGTGCAGATCAGCTCCCAAAGCCGCTCGTCTTTGGCGGTTTGGCGCCATAGACGACTTACACAAGAAGCCCTAGCCAAAGTCCTTGCATCGACGTGTTTGAAAACTTCGTACAAAAGATTTTCATCTAAATTCATCAACCCAGATTTTGTATCCTCAGGTTCTTCATCTTCTTCTTTGATTTTCTTCATTTTGTGGTCGGAGACGGTTGCCTGAGAATCTGGGGTCCTTCGTTTCATTGAAGAAAAGTTAAAAAAAGCTTTGTCTTTTTTTTTTTGGGGGGGGGGGGGTGTTCTTTCAAAAATCGTTTAAGATTTGAGTTTCGGAATTGGAAATAACCAAGGACAGAGAGGGTGGAGTGGGTGAGGGTAATAGGGATGATTTTGTTGGGTATCGAAGAAGACAAAGAGGATAAATGAATGTGGTGTTGAGAGCTGTTGACAAAATGGGGTATTTGTTTAAATTTTAATGGGAAAACTTTAATAAATATATAACCAAAACCGTAGTAAAAAATTTGATGTTTTGGATTCATCGTGTATTAATTTGATTTAGTATTGATATTATTATTAGTATAAAAGTCTATAAATTTAAATATGTTAAAACACAATTACTTTTCTATACAATGTTAAAGATGGATCATGAGTAGTTTTAGGCTTAGTAAAAAAAATGATGTTTTGTAAGATTGATGTTGGTTCAATTTTTCTGAAGGGAGAATCGGATATTGAAAATAAACTATGGATAATTTTTGGTACTGTACAAAAAAATGATGTTTTGTAAGATTGATGTCGGTTCAAGTTTTGTGAGTGGAGAAATGGTAGTTCACGATCATGTGGCAGGTCATGTCGATTTCATGAATTTGCATCTTAAATTACGAAAAAGGGGATTTTTTAGGTTTTCCAAACATTCTAAGACGTATATATAACAAAAATAAGAAAATAAGAGTGAGTCGTTATAAAATATTTAAGAAAATAACTCGAAAAACCCCATTGAAGTCAACTCTGAAGTAGATTTTCGTCAAGATTGAATATTCTCATTTGATCTTTGGAGATTATCATGAGTTTCTTTGTTTCTTGTGATTATATTGTATCTTGTATGTTTTTATTTTTTAGCATGAACTAATTTTTTAAATACTTAGGGAGATGAACTGTATGATAGATTTTATCATTTGATTTTTATTTTACACAATAGACTCTTAGTTTCTTGTTCTCAATTATGTGTGTTTAATTCTTGGTTTAATATTTCTAAATTATTGATCCATGTTTGATGTGCTTAAATTAGAAGAGGAATAAATCCTGTTTAAGATTAAATCTTGCATAGTTGAGTGGAGTTGCATATAATCCTAAAAATTGGACGATATAAATCTACTGGATTAGAGTCAAATCATATAATAGAATCCATAGAACGAATTAATGTGATAATAGGGATTTTAATTAGAAAAATAAAATTTTATTAATCGACCTAAAGTCGGTTGTTTTTTTTCTTAAAAGAGATGTTAGCATAATTTAAAGATTTTTACGGATCAAGTTACTAAGTAAATAAATTGTGTAATTTAGATTGATAATGATAGATGAAATTTAGGTGGATTATTTCTTAGGTATTGTTTCGTTTCCTGGTTATTACTCGATTATTTTCGTGTTTTGTTTTTTGTCGCGTTCGTAGTTAATTAATTTAATTTTAATCAATCACTCGAATTTATCGATTAAATAATAGAAAGGCAGTAATTACTAGTACTTTTAGTGTTCATGGGAACGATATCTTTACTCACCGTAGTTATACTATTAATTGATAGGTGCACTTGTCTTAGTCAAATATTTAGTTTGTTTTGTGGACATCAAGGGACAGGGGATGAGATTGCTTGAAATTGAACCCAAACTCTCATGCGTTACAACCTAATACTCTTGCCACTAAGCTAAGAGGTTATCGACATATTGTTAAAATATTAGTTTATAAAAATATAAAATTGTATAAAATTACTTTAATTTTATATTTTGCACTAATATAAATGATAAAATATAACATTTAAAAAATAATATTCAAACAAACAAAATAGACTTTGAAGATCAAATTATTATAAGGACGAATTTGAAAATAAATATTTATAATATTGACGTAATACTTAATTTTTTTTCTCTCGTAACAATGGTGGACTTAAATCCTTATAATTTTGCGCACATTAAGGGTGAGTTTGGATGGGTAATGCGATTATTTGTGATTAGTGTAAAAATAATGATGACGGTAAAATTAGATACAGTAACGATACTATAACGTGAGATAAAAAGTAAACTAAATTTACCGCACCTCATCGTCCATTCAAATCCATCCTAAGAGTTACGTATTTCAACACCAATTATATATTAATAAATATCTCACAAACTATCGTCAATATCTTATATTATGGAAAATATTTACATTTTAATATACTATTTTTTACCAAATTATTGGAAAGACAACATTAATTAAATTACTTCATTTCTTAATATTATCATGACCCACGTAAAAAACAATTATTCTTTTAAAAACCACCCTCACAATTTTACTAATGTCTTATTCATTGATATAAATCTATATTTACCTTAATGATCCAAAATGTTTATCATTCCAAATGTAGTTTAAATTTGAGTCGCGTTAATATAAATAAAATTATGGTCGATTATTATTATTATATATAATTGCAGTGTCTTTATTTGTTGTACAATTTGGAACAAGTCCTTCAAATTAGAGGAAGCAAAGTCATCTCAATTCTTAATCAAAGTCAACAGTGAAAGGTTAAAAGCAATTCTGATGGTTAGGAGTAAACCAGAAGTTTGATTTAATTTTTTTTTTAATTAGAAATTTGTGTAATGGATGGAACTTTGTATTGTTGCCAAGATTCGGAGCATAATATTTTGAGAAATCCCCCATGAAAATGATGTTTTTGTCTCTCATTAACATTACCTTATACCCGACCGGATCTTCATCCGGTCCAAAATTGTAGACAAGTCATGGCTTGGTGCTTCATCTCATTACACATTTTGACTAAAAAATAAACAAAACAAACAAAGACTGAATAATTTATATGTTATTGTCAACAAAACCAAGGGAGCTACCAAGTTGATGTAATATGCCCTATCAAAACAAACACACATTGTGCTTGCTTTCCAATTTGATGCTGACTCCATGTATTGGGCTCCAATGGACCATGGGTCGATGATGGCTAATTCACCATTCCCACTATCAAAACTTGGCTACAACCCCATGAAACTTCACTCATACTTGGGCTATATAATGGGGCCAAGCTTCCACAAACTTAGTAAGGATTTTCCCAGTCATGGTGGCATGGGTTATGAGATATGAACAAGTATAAGATACATATAATAAATTAAGGGTTAGTTTAATGTTACTTTTTGGAAGTACTTTTAGGGAAAAAAAAAATACTTTTGAGATAAAAATATTGCTAAACAAAATGCTTTTGAGCTCTTCAAAAGTGTTTTTGAGACAAAAATTGCTTTGCAAAATCAATTTTTTGACCAAAATACTTTTTATTTAAAAGTGTTTCTTGATTCAAAAGTACTTCTGAGAAGCCATGTTAAACTGGCCCTAAATTGGTTTTGGGTTAAATAAATATAGATGGAGTTTATTTGAGTTTTGAAATTCCTTTAATATTATTTATTAGGGGTAAGTTTGGAGTTTGGATTCGTTTTGTATTTAAGTTGTTTTAGGTTTAGATTGCTTAAAGTTTGGATGATTGGATTTTGAGGCTTGATTATTTCTTATCGATTTTTCGTATAGAATCATTTTAGATTCAAATCATTTCGAGTTATAGTTCTTATGAGTACATGTCATTTCAAGTTACTTGTTTGGGTCATGTTGAGTTTATGCTGTTTTAGGTTCATATTGTTTTGAGTGTGGATTAGACAAGTTAAGGTTGTTGACTTTTTGTGATCAAATAAGTTGCATCAAGTTTAGGTTCGAGTTAATCAGGTCAGATTTTTAGATTTGGGTTAGAATTGATAATTTTGGATAGTAGTATATGTTAGATGAAAAGTAGAGGTGTTCATGGTTCAGGTCTAGTTCAAGCAGGGTTTAAACATGATATTAATATATTTTATGATTGCTCAAGTCCGACCTGACTCGAAATGAGTAAAAAATTTTGCTCAAACCCGTTCATATTTGTAAATAACTAAACTAATTATTTATATTATTTATTAAAAAAATTATAAATAAACAACTTGACATTTTTAATGTTTTTTACACAATGCGCTTAAATAAGAGGATAAACGCGTTTCAGTGCACTCGAATCCGTGTTCTTTAATACTGACAACAATGTCGATTTCAATTGAATTAAGACTCAATCGAATTAACACTGGCAACATTTTCATTCGGGTTAGCTTTTATATACTGTTATAGACACATTTTTCTTGCATTTTTTCCCTTAAACGACAGCTAGGTCAAATGAAAATTCTGTAAACTCGTTGAAAATGAAAGCAATCCAGCCATGAAATGATCTTAGTTTTACATTAACCTCTCATTAACTTTTACTCCCGCAGGAAGAAAAGTTATTCAAAATGGCTGTCGTTGGCTACTCTTTGAGAACTTTTGAATTATTTTGATTACGGTTAGTTTAGAGTTTGGATCAATTTTATGTTTAAGTCGTTCCGGATTCTAATAGTTTGAAGTCCAGTCATTTGAATTCAATGCTTGGGGTTTTTTTTTTTTGGATATGTAGAGTTATTGTGGATTCAAATCATTTTGAGTTTTCATCAATACGGGTATGTGTTATTTCAGACTATTTGTTCGAGTCATTTTGGGTTCAAGCTATTTTCAATTTAAGTTGTTTTCTGTTTAAATTAAACGAATTCAAGTTGTTAACTTTTTATGACCAAATAGATAGAATCAAGTTTGGGTTCAAGTTGATGGAGTTGAATTTTTTAATTTGGATCAAATTTGATCATTTTAGATACTAGTACACGTTGGATGAAAAAATATATTCAATTTATTAAAAGTTTTATTTATGCATTTAGACAACCATACTCATAATTATGTTCAAATATACGTATCAAATCCATGCAAATTTGGGATCTCGAAATCACCATGGAAATTTCATTTTCTTGAATAAACTACAAGCTTCTTTTTTTTTTTTTACCCTAATTCCAAGACCACTCCGTTTTATAGCTCTCTCTTCCCACCAAGGGGGCAGGTAAGGGCTCTAATTTCCCTAAAATGATAAAATATTATTTTAGTCCCTTAAAGTTTTTAAAAAGTATAAATTAATTTAACGGTAAAAATACACTTTGATCAGGAACAATGTAACATGACAAATACAATCAATAAAATATTCATCAGATAAATTAAAGATAAAAAAACATAAAACATAAAATCATAAGAAATTTAACGTTGATGAATCTAAATCGTTAGTAAATGATAAAGTGACCGACCCCTCTTCTACTAGGTCCAGAATAAGCTCGAGCAACCTTCAATGGCTTCACTGTAGTAGGAGTAAATGGATGCTTGAGAGGCCTAGAAGCCTCCACCTCCATTGTAAGTGAGAGTATGAGAACAATAATGGCGACCATGAACATGATACGTTGAACATTCTTCATCGTTTTCCTTTGATTAATCACTGCTAGCTCTTGTGGTTGCCACTGCTAAATTGGTGCTTGGGCTAGTTTGCTACAATTGCTCTCTTGGGGGGGATAAATAGGGGTAGAAGGCAACAAAAAGGACTTGTCCTGTTCTGCCTCTTGTTTGAATTATTTAAGAGTACTTGAAATATTAAGAAAGAATGTCTAACATTATTTTGATTTTTTCATGCAACTTGGCGATTTCATATGTAACCAAACTTCAACTCAAATCTTGTGGGTCTCTTTCCCACTTTGTGTATATGCATATGTGAGTTTTATCCAGTTTCTTTTCGAATTTTTTTCGGCTTTGTTCGATTTTTTGTTCATTGTGTATTATATTAGTTAATTTTACGTATCATTGTAGTTGCTCAGACATGTATTTGTACTTACAATTGTATTGTCTTGTATTAGTGGAACTTTCAAAAAAAATAATCAAATTATGCCAAATCACAAACAACCGTTAGGTATAGTAATAAGATACATTACGCTCTCAATGAGAGAACGTAAATTCGAACTTTGAAGACAATATTATTGGAATGAGCAATCATGAACCTTAAACATAGATATAGATATTCACATTTTTAATATTGCATGCAATCTTCTCACATTACATTTGGGCAAAGACCAAATTCTAGAATAAAATAATTAATATAAGGTTATGGATTTGAGCCCGTGACCACCAAGGCAAGATGTCAACTGCCGGTGCTGCCGATAGCTATAGTTTTGGTATAATGGTGTGAAACCGCATGTATGAGCCATGTTTTCCAATCCGACAACTACGGCATATGGTCGGCTGAGCCGAGGGAGTGGTCCAATCATTCTCTGGTAGTCTCCCAAGGGTTATTTAATGTGGGACCGTTGCAATTGCAGCTCACAAGCTCTGTTAAGAATGTTGAAATCTATTGTTTATTGAGACACATGATTCGTGATCTACTTCATATAAGATTTTAGCATCCAATTAACTGAGATTGGAGAATAGTGGCTTACATTTAGCAACCTCATGAGTCACGATGGAGGAATAGTAGGCTCACCCAACATGCAAAAAATATTGGTAACCTGTATAAATAGAATTTTTGTTAAAAGAATTAAAAATAATGTTAGTGTACCTGGGTTACCATTATAAATTATTAGTAAGTTTACGTTTTAATCACTCAACTTTAAAAAAGTACAAAAGAATTATTCGAAAGTTTTTAATTAAGTTATTGAACTGTTAAAACCGTTGATGTATGACCTTATTTATTTGCACCACTTACACTAATAGAAAATTTTATTTCCCTTCACTCAATTAAGTCTATCATGCCATGATTGTATATATTAGCTTCATGTTACTTTGATCTTTATGTTTGATGTTTGACTACTCCATCCTCTTTTGATCACTAGTGGGTATCCCTGCCTACTCTTCTATTGTTATTGATGATTATGAATTGAAGTGTTTTAAGATGGTTTTAAAGTAAGTGTTTTAATATTTACTTCAAAAGTCTAAAATCTCGAAACATGTATCTTATATTTCAAGACTTAAAACATCGAACTTACAAATAGTTAAATCTAAAGACTTACAAGCCAAATTTACAACCTATTGACAAGTCTCAATCCATATGGAAAGCTGAATCAAAATCAGGCTGATGATTTGATATAGCCTATAGGGCTGATTTTTGGTGATATATGTTGGGAAAGATGCTCTCCGTACTTATCCATGTGACAATTGAGTGTGAGGTTATGGTTCCATGTGATAATTGTGATTCTATAGTGTGGACTTTGAACTTTGAATCAAGCATTCATTTTCCTCGCTTAACCCTTTCATAAGATGATGATCAGTCCATGTCTTTACTTGGGCCATTGTCAAACATTCCACTATTACTTAAAATCTTTATGTTATATGCCATAAATGCACATATATCATGTTTTTCTCTCTCTTTTTCATTGATTAAATACAAAGATAACACAATTGTTGATTAAGTCTTAATTCGATTGGCATCGACATTGTTATCAGTGTAGAAGGACGAGAGTTCGAGTGCGCTAAAATGCATTATCCTTCTATTTAAGAGTTGAGGAAGAGCTATGAGTAGTTTGAAGCATTGTATAAAAAAAAAACAGATATGGTTAAAAATATACAAGTATATTGTCAACTATTACATTTTAACATTTTTTTATATGGTTAGACAAATATTATACTTTTTTTTATTATTAAGTTATATATGTCATGTCATCACATGTTAAAAAAAAATCTATTAAATATAACCAAATTATATAGTAAAAGACTAAATTCACCAAAATGCATTGCATAGGAACTTTATATAATATTTGACCATTATTAATAACCCTATTATGGTCGATACCATTAATTTTATACGAGGGTATAAAATTTCAACATGAAAAATGTTTATTCAACTTTAGCATCAATTTACACAATAGTTGGCCATGAATAAATCATATATGTGATACATAATCACAACTGTTTGAACGTTTGTGTGAGTGTCTCTTAAAAAGTTAAATTCTCTATTTATATGATATGATTATTATTTTTGAATGTAACGTTGTCGGTAAGTTCCCATGCATATCAACACGTATCTTATTCTAGGATTAACACATGTTTCCTATGTGTGGATTCGTCTAGTGATGCAAACTCACATCGTGTGAACTCATGAAAGGACACAAACACCTCACATGCAAACCTAAGATGCGAACTTTACAAACTATGAATAAGGACCCAATTGGGTAGCGAGTCGATAATGACCGATATTGATTATTAAGAGATTGAAGAACCTGAATTTGCTAGAGAATAATAACCTTTTTTTAATGTTGATTTGTCTTGAATTTTGTTGAATTCTCTACAAAACGAGACAGCAAGAAAAATGAAATGCTTAGCTAATAAATCCAGTGGTCGGCCGTAAATTAAAAATAAAGTAAAAGAGGGAATGTTTGAAAATTTTGAACAAGCTCGTGCATTTGTTTGAAAATGCCCCATATCTACTTGAATTTCTCTAATGTTTTACTTTGGAAAAAAGCTTATGATATAGACAGCTGACCATTTGCCCATACAAACTTGTTTCAAACACCACATCACATAATTTATGCTATTTTTATAATATTACACTAATAATTATACTGTCATCCACTTACTTTATGCTATCTAAACAGACCTTTAATGATATACTAAAATTTTTTAATAAAATATTATCGTGTTGTTAATTATTAAAGTATAAATTTATACACGAACGATGTATTAAACAGGATCAATTATGACTTTGGTTCTTCTACTATACTTAAATTTAGAATTTGATGCATGTGCTTTAATCCGGTTGAATTTGATTTCATTACTTACATAATGTCATTAGTTAGTATTTAAAATGCTTCTGTTGATTTTGTTCTTAAAAACGCTCATTCTAACACAAAAATAAATCACGTCGGCATGGTTTGTTAAAATGGGTACTGACTAATGACATCATAAAAGTAGAAAGATAAAATTATGCCAAATTAAAGTTTAGTGTCTAAATCTCAAATTTGAGCTTAGTGAAGGGACTAAAATCAAAATTATGCCCAAACACTTGTAGAGCTCCTACATTTCCGTATCCACCGTCTTGTACTCGGAGAAAGACAGTTCAACAAAGTCCAATTTTTCATCAAAAGTCAACAACAAATGCATCAAAAAACTCACTTTAGCATTAAATGTTATACTGTCCTTTTTTTTAAATGAAAGGTCTGGCCTAATTCTTGCATTAGTCCCTCTATGTTGAAATTTGGAGTTTAATTTCTCTATTTTAATTTCACATAATTTAATTCATCTACTTTTATAGTATTGTTGAGGGGGTCGATTCCTTTTACAGAAATCTTCGAAGTGTCGTCCGCTAAGCTGACGGTCAAACCCTCAACAATTTCAAGGCATTGCCCGTGTGGTCTAGGTCTTATCTCCCACCTCAACCGAGAGTATAGGTGCTCATGGGCCAGGCCGAGTTTGTGTTGGGCCCATGTAAGGTATTTAGATCAATTTTTCAAGTCTGGGCTCGGTTCGTCCTGAAAAATAGGCTTACATTTTCGTCTAAGCCCATCCCAATTTAAGAAAGGTAAACCTGCGCCCGACTCAGTCCTCCCATATTTGATTTTTTTAGATTAGTTTTTATTTTAAAATATTTTTAAAAAAAATATAATACACTAAATGCAATAAAAACGCTAAAATAAAAATTTTCTAATACATTAAAAATATTTATATTAAAAAATACTTTCATAAATATAATAAATATTTTATTATATTAAATATATTTTTTTTAAAATTTTATATTTTGAGTTGGGTTTTTATTTAGTTAGGTAAGTTTTTTTTTATAGGTTTTGGGTAATGGACTTAATTGTTATTGGGTTAGTGATTTAATTTAAATATAAATATGCATATAATTATCATTTAACATATATAATTAATATAATACTTTTTATAACATAATATATTCGAGTCGGGTTAGGCTCGGGTCAAAAAAATCTTACGCAAGACCTGATCCATATAAAAAAATAGCCTTAAATTTTACCCAATCCCATTTTTCAGGCAAACTTTCAGGCCTAAATGAATGGCCCGGTCCATAAACAAATTTAATAAAGAGTCGTGTACAATTCATAGAAGATAAACGCCTCAATTGATGGATATTCTGTGTAACATAATTATCTAAATACCTACATGTGGGCAGACTCGAACCACCAACTTATGACATATAGGCAACATACTTACAAGTATGGTACCACATGAGCCACCCAGCAAACAATACTTTGAAGAATTCTCTTAAAAGAATCCTCCCACAAAAAGTATTATTAATTTATACAATTTGATGTTACTGTTAATTGTTTGCATTAAAGTAATAATATTTTTTTTTATTCAATTACACAATAAGTGTTAGTCACATGTCAATTTAATGCTTGAAGTTTTTTTTTAAAAAATTAGTCGATTGAGACTTAATTTAATTGGTATAAATATTATTATCAATGCAGGAAGATGTAAGTTTGAGTGCACTGAAACGTATTATCCTCCTATTTATGGGTTAGGGAGGGGCTTTGAGTAGTTTTAAGAATTGTGTCAAAAAAGAATAGATATGATCAGAACCTATAATTAGATTGTCTGAAAAAAAGAAGGATCAAAATCGAAATTAGACCAAAACTGCAAATTAGAAAAATTAAATCAACCCAAACGCGTTCCAGATGTGTAAACACACGCGTCGTGTACGAAAAAAAGAGTGTGAAACCAACCATGCAAACCAAAAAGGCTTATACACTTCGTCTACTACAACATTTTCTCCTCTCTCTAAAATGTCAGCTTAGCATTAAATTTTCTTCCCAATTTAGAAATTTTCTTGCATTATATTCCCAGCGGTTTCATGTAATATAATCTAACAGGACTGGATTTGTAAAGTCAAATTCCAACAACACTCAAATTTCAAAGTAAAACCCCCACTTTCACAAAGCTCTTCACCGTCCAGACTTGGAGAATATCCCTTATATATAGCTCAGCAATTACACCATTTCAAAACAAATCAATAGAGATACATACAATCATGTCGATGAAGAAGAACAGCTCAACATCATGTTCATCAATGAACCGTGTTCTTCTAGTGCTGGTTCTTTCGGTGTTGTTGGTTTCATCGGAGTTCGCTGCCGGCCGACCCCTTCGATCGATGTCAGGCAATGCCGGTGTTAAAGAAGGTGGAGGTGATGATGGAGTGGTTGTGTCAGCAAACAAGTCTAGGACTAGTCGTGTTGCGTTGAGGGGTTTGGCTGTTATATTAGCCTCGGGGCCAAGCGGAAAGGGACGTGGACATTGATTTTTTAACCATTTATTTCACTTATGCACAGATTTGTAAGCTGCAGCTTCTTCTTTTTTGGTTTTTTCAGAAGAGATGTCATGAAATTATACTTGTAATTTTTATATTTAAAAATGTAGAAATCATCACCCGACTCGTTTCACCAAGATAGTATAACCTTGAAAATCACATCTTTACGTATGCCGGATGCATTTATTTCATCTCGTTTTTATCCAATTCAATTTTATTTTTATTAATTATTTATTGTATTTACAATATTTTTTATCGGTAAATAAATATTTAAACATAATTCTTCAAAAAAAAAAAAAACAAAATGAAGGAGTTTCTTTGAAACACATTATTACCATCTTACTCTAATAATAGTTATTATATATACGAGGGCGAAATGAGAAAACCAATTATCAAAATCGATCCATGCTCACTATCCAAAAATGATAATTTCATCCCGCGTTTTCTCAGATCCACTTTTTTAAAAAATTCCGCTCTATTTAAAGCAAATCGATTCAATATTTATCGGGTGGTTCAAATTTTATCATCTCTATTAGTAATGTCAATAAAAATTAAGACATAAAACTTTAATGTTTTAGGTGGCTCTATATTAAATTTTATTTCGATTTAAATCCCAAAGAAAAATTCTATCATGTTCCCTCCGAGAAAGCAAGAAGTCAAGTGTTTGTATTTGAAAGGAGAGGCCGCAAGAGATCTACAAATTGATTTATGCAATCTACACCAAACCACCATTGAAGTCAAAAGGAAAATCAGGAAAAGAAAAAAAGGGAAGATTATCAAATGTTATGTCATCATCTCTTAGTTTTTAAGCTGCCGTTAAAAAGTAAATCGATCTTTTCTATTAAAAAGTTCATCTATTTTTATTATTAAAAATTAATGTGGCTAAAAAAATAATTAAACCGTTACATGTGACACCATATGTACCGCATTTTGACATATAGAACCAATTTTTAACAGAAAGATCAATTTACTTTTTCTAATGTATAATGACTAATTTATCTATTCTTTAATAGAGGAAGCAAAACATAATATGACTTTTAGTACAAAAACCTCCATAATACTTTTACCACAAAAAAAAATGCTTTTATACCATATTTGTTATCTATATAATAACTATATATAAAAAGAATATCCTTTTGCAAAATCCTAATTGTTTTTTTTAACATTATAGGAAAATGGTTAAATCTTTTTTTTGATCTCTTTATTATGTTTAAATTTAGGATTTAATCGTTATGTTTTTAATGTCTACCATACTATGGTTTCTATATTTATATTGTATATTAAGCACTTGATTGAATTGGTATCATGAGTCAATCAAACACCAACTCAATTGAGTAATTGCGGAAATACACTTACTTTACAAAGTTATATTATTTTGACAATATTTTGTTTATTTTGTATCTTTTATATAGAAAAATAAAGAAATAAATACATAATAAAATTTAAATCTAAATCATTATAATTTTTTAAATTTATATTTTTCCATTCAACCAAAACATTATTATTTATAAATATATTTGTTCTGTAATTTTAAACTTAATATAATTTTATAATATTATTAATTAATCTAAATAATTAATTTCAGTATCTATTTCAGATATATGTTATTTTAAAGGTTGTATAAGCAACATGGAAGAAAGCTCATTACTTTTGGCTCAGCTACATGGAAGGGCCTACTGAGGCTTTGGCTTGAAGCATTACTCTTTTTTCTAAAGCAAAGATTCCATACTACTAATTCCTACAAACCTTGGGGTCTGAGATTTTGGTATGAAGACCCTATTTCTAAAAAGCTATGCAGGTCGATCAGATCGATTCCAATCAAATAACCGAATAGTAAATTGACAATGACGAATACCATAATACTTTATTAACATCAACAAAACCTCCTTCACCTGTAAATGTTACACCTATAGGTAATAAGGTAAAAAGTTTTGGCAAAGCCCATGGCAGCAGCACCTTGATAACTTGTCCTATCAAATCCAAATGGACCATATTTGGATCCTCCTTGGAGAGAGAGGCTTCAGATCAAGCTCAAGGGACTTGACCAATGCTTGATAATAGGAGTTATTATGGGTGTGTAATTGATCAATTTCATTTCATGTTATCTAAAAAATCAATATTATCCAAATAAGAACATGACATATTGCATGCTGTTGCAGAGTGTTGTACACTTTCTGGTATACTTTGGTTAAATCTTGGTATTAGTCCCTATATTATGTATAAGTTAAAGATTCAATCCTTCTACTTTTCAAAATGATCAATTTCCATTTTTGTTCTTTTTGAATTTTAAAATTTCGGTTTTGATTAAACGATAGTTATTAAATTCATTAAGTTTTACTATTTCAAAAATTTAACATAACAAACATATAATCACATATGTAATGTCGTACTAATTAATGGATTTTAATGGCTGTCATTTGCATCAAGACTAAAACTCCAAACTTTGAAAAGTATAGAAACTAAGAATGATTTAATTGAAAAATACAGACTAAAATATACAATTTCACACATAATACAATATTAATAATAAATTTTAACCAAATGAATTTAATTGTTATCATTTAAGTCCACAAATACAAAAACTAGGCTAAATTGTGCATATATGCCATATTTTTGTTAATTGGCCAAATAGGCTCTTTTTTAAAGATTTAGGGAAATAGGCCGATTTTAGAAAAAGTATGTAAAAGCACATCTAACTGGATGAGCTTTTACTGATATGTCAAAAAAACGCGACTAGATGAAAGTGTTTTTTGAAAATTCCAAAAAGAACGCGTTCAGTTGGGTGCGTTTTTCTTGACATGTCAACAAAAGCTTATTCAGTTGGATGCACTTTCCCACCAACTGTGCGGAAAGCTCGCCCAACTGAACAAACTTTTTTGTCAACCGTACCGGAAAGCTCGCCCAATTCAAATTCTCTCTCCAAGATCAATTTATTTTCCTAGTTCAAAAAATCCATCTATTTAACAAATTTTAAAAAAAGAAAAGAAGACATATATGACTAATTTAACCCAAAAACTAATAGCAGAAACACAGGTATTAGCCAAAACAAAGGCGCAATTGGGGGATAAGTCGGAGTCAAATTATGGTGAGAAGTGGAAGCCAATTTTGGTGTAAAACCCAATTAAAGAAGCAATTTTAGTGTCTCATGTCATCAGAGACGTCTTAAAAGGGTAAACTTTGCACCGCTAATGCACGCCTAAGGAAACAGAATGAAAAGAGACCCACTCATGAGTAACAGTGATAATTTATACTAAACTACCATTATAATATATATGTACATATACCACGCCTGAGACCTTTGTGTTTTCATGCCAAACTCCCCCATGTCATGTAGTTTTAAAATAAAGAAATGAAGTCCCCAAAAGGGGGTCTGATAAATGTGCATTGCTTTCAGCAGACATTAACAAGTTCTTGGTCTGAGATTTTAAAATTTCTGGGGAAAATAGAAAAAGGGGTTGTAGGGTAAGGGGTAAAGATGTGGAGAAATGATTAGGCCAATTGGAATCTCTAAAGCTTTGGCCTTCATTCACA
Source organism: Kokia cookei (assembly GCA_039519145.1). NCBI lineage: Eukaryota > Viridiplantae > Streptophyta > Magnoliopsida > Malvales > Malvaceae > Kokia > Kokia cookei. The sequence continues at coordinate 1,609,118 of CM076903.1, forward strand.
GTGTCATCTTATCCATGTCCGTACTGCTTTTGGATGGTCAATAAAGATGGAGAACATATTTGGTTCTCGATGCAACGGCCAGATGGGTGGGTTTTTCTCTCTCGCTGCAAAAATCTATGCATTCGCCATGCCTTTGCGTAACGTCAGCTCTACCCCGATTTCAGGCAGAGAGGGTTCTTCCCCTTCTGATCGTAGCTTCGGTGCAGATTGATTGATTGCATCACTTCCTCTACTTCTCGCTTCTCTATAACAAAAAATGATAGCTTCTTTTTATATCCATTTTATAATCTATCAATATCATCACTAAATATAACTTTTTTGTCTGTTTAAGACGAAAAATTATTATCCTGAGTGATTAATTGCAATGGAAATAAAAAATATTAAATATTTATTTATACATTTTTTTTTTATGTTTGTGAAATTTTATTGAGTGAATAATTTAATTATTTTTAATTCACAATATAATAAGTGATTCATATTATATTTTTCTTCAAGTATAGAGATTACATTTTTGTATTTAAAAATTAAAACACTCACTTTCATAGACGGATTTAGGAGGATTGATAAGGTTTCGACCTCTCCTCTTTAAAATAGAAATTTTATTATTTTTATTTTTAAATTTTTAAAAATTTTAAATTAATAAAAGTAAAATTATACTTCAACCCCTTGAATGATAAAATTTTGATTTAATTCTTTAAATATTATAAAAATATAAATAAATAAATTTTGACCTCTTAAAATTTTTTTTTTAACTTCACCCATGCTCACTTCCAAATCTTCCTCTTAAAAATTTGAGCAATAAATACCCAACAATATTTACAATTTAATTTACACTCTCTCACAAAATAGTTCGACAATAAACATATTAAAATACACTCGATAAATTTTCATACAAAACCTAAACAAATCTCAAAGCATATATCAATTTCAACTTGTTAACATAAAATCTTAATGAAAATAAAATAACTCTTTGAAAATAACTATTATATCATTAACATTTAAATCATAATCAATCAAAAATGTGATTTATGAAACAGCACACACGATCTTAAACAATCCTCCACATTTCAAAGATTGATTTGATTCATTCAAATGTAATCGAATCTTCAATACATCAACACATAATCAAGTCTCAAATATGACAAATATTTAATCGAATGCCACTCAACAGCTCATTTTACATCAACAACTTACATCTACATTTGGAAGTTTACCATTAACTAATTTGGAATTTTATAATTCTTCTATCAATTTTGAAGGATCAAAAATTAAATTCACCATTTAGAGGATCGACTTCTAGAGTTCAAAACTGAATTTTCTATGTAAGAATATATAATATAGCTTAAAATTGTCCTGAGTTTTTTTGGTGTAAGTGATTGTTTTGCACACAAGAAAATAACATAATTGAATGCCTTTAATGGTAGATATAATAACACAAGAAACTCCAGAATTCTGTGTAAAAATATTCAACGAGGAAGAAGAACAAATAGTAGATATAATAAAACAAACGGATACCAACAAATTCCTTTAATGGCAGCACAAGAGATTAGAAAGATTATTCTCTGGTACTACCAAATCTCTGAACCCTACTAAAGTGACCGCTCAAGCTTTTGATATAATGAGGCACTGCAAAAATTAAAAAGTTGAATAAAAAAAGCCAAAAGTTTCTTCATTTACATTAAACATATATTGCAGTATAGACAAATACAAAGATGATAGTCATGAAAATCCAACAAAGTTTTTGAAAAACATGGATGCAAAATGCAATTCAAGATAACCCCAGAAAAGTTCAAACAAAACCCAACACTATGGAAGCTTTAGAATTCATGTTCCTCCGATGGCTTTCAACGATTGTGAAGTGGATCAGCAGCATTTGGAACTTTCCTCTTGCTTGAAAAGAACACACCAAATGAACCCCTCAAACGTTGTGGCTGCTGCTGCTTGTCCATAGGTATCTTCTCAATGGAAACTGGTGAATGACCATTGGTGGTGGTGCCAACAAGTAATGGCTCATCTTTAGGATCAGCTGAGATTAACATAGAAGAAAGCAACATTACCACCATTAATGCCCGCAACAGCCTCAACATGCTGTTGCACCTAGAGAAATCCTGGGTTTTTTTCTTCTTTTTCTTCTATTGTGGATAAACAAAAGAGAGAAGAACCCTACCTCTTCCAGTGTAAGAACAAAACGCAAATAAATGGGTCCAAAAAGCACCAAAAGATAAGTGGACTGGTTTGGAAAATGTAAGAAAAAGGTGAAGAAAGTTGATGCAAATGGTATTGAGTATACCCTGCAAACAAGGGACACACTTCACGAAGAACCATTTTTTTATAATATAATATATTGTGTTTTCCAAAGACTTTCTTCTTTTTCTCTTCACAATCTGTTTTTTCCTTTATGGCATTCAGTCCCCGAAACAAGGGTAATCTTACAGGTCCAAAATTATACTAATGGCTCATTGATGGTACTATAGTAGGCATATATACTGGCTCTTGTGCCTTTTACCTTTGTCTGGGTTTTATTTGTATGGTTTGACGACTAGTCGATTTTCGCTTTTATAGCTGCTGCTGCTGCTGCTTTCGAGTATCTGAATTCTGAACTTATCAGCTATGCGCTATGCCTGTTCTTCTTTCAAGGAACCCTCTTCCCTTTTGCATATAAAACCCTTTAAGCTAAGCAAAGTCCAAAGAACACACATATACATATACATATGTAGACATAAAGCTTGTATGGTATAAACAAATATTCGCTTAAAGTACACGTTCTGAATTGTCTTGTCATGCGATTAAACAGCTAATGTTTGTTCCCGATATAACCTTGAAATATTTATATATTTGGCATCCCAGTTTTGAATGTTTAAATATTTACTTTTAGCTAAGGGTTAAGGTTAAACTAGTCATAAACGTAAAAAAAAAAATGTTAATCGGTTAAATAGATCGATTTTTTAAAAAAATTTAAGGAAATAAATCATTTTCTCGAAGAGAACGAGTGAAAGTGCATCCAATTGAATACGTTTTTTTTTTTGCAGTAATGTGAAAAAGTATCCTACTAAATGAGCTTTCTTTGTAATTATCGAAAAATGCCTTCAAGTAGACGTGCTTTCCCTGACATGTCAACAGGAAAGCTTGTTCAACTGAACACGTTTTCACATTCTCTCTCCAAAAATGACTTATTTGACCAATTAACTTTTTTTTTCAACGTATTTAACTAATTTAATCAATGATTAATACGTAACTTATCCTTTAAATTTGTTCAAATGTACTTAATTTTTTTTGAACTTTTTTTATATTTAATTGATACCTGAACTTATATTCTATCATATTCATTGTCCCATTTTGTTAGCAGCATGAACATGTGGTCGCCCCTTAAACTTGTAATATTTTTATAGAAACAAATAGTTTTATACATAAGAAAATAGTAAATAGACATAGTATTACAAATTTGATAATATATTTATTGCATAAGATTTTAGAAATAAAAGAATCTAATCAATTTAACCACTATCATTTGATTAAAATTAAAATTTTAAAATTCAAAAAATATAAAAATTAAAATATAAAAACTAAATGCACAACTTACGCATAATACAAAATTAATAACAAAATTTATCCTTTCAAGAATAATTATCTTCCTAACAACTTCAATTTAAAACAATAGTTGTATAAGAATAACTATATTCAAAACAACTCTTATTTAAAGCAATATTCTTCAAGAATAATCGATGTTTGGGATAAGTTCTATAAAAAAACGACACCTTCACGTAACAACTCTTTTGCTTTTTTTGTATAATATCCGCTTTATGGCTCATGAAAACTAATTATTTCTAAATTCTTGATTATTTCTCTTAATAATATCGTCTTCAAGACTCGAATTAAGTTCTCACTAAAAATGCAATGTGTTTTACATCAACACCCAATACTTATAAATTCTCTATATTTTTATTTAATATAATGATAATATGCCATATTATTATTACTATTAAAATATAAAATTTATGTCCATATTTCTTTATTTAAAGAAAAGACCATGATTGAGCATTATTGTTACAGTTAAAACGCAACTTTAGACCGCAAAATTCGATGCAATGATGCTAAAGACAACCTTAGCCATGCTTTAGCTGAACTTTTGAGAAGATTAAAATTAGGAACTATATTAATGATACATTGTTAACAATAAAATATACTAGAAATAAATATAATATAATAATATTTTTTAATGTGGCATGATGCTAGGAGTGGAAATAACAATCAAAGGTGGTAGCCCAAAGGGCATGATCATGCAGCCCAAGAAGCCAATCCCTATCACTTAATCCAATTGCTAGAAAGGAAGTGCACTAACCACATGGAAAACAACTACATAGGAATGATCGAACTGATGTTTCTTTATGGAAAGACAGAGAACATGGAAATATATGATAAAAAAAAACCCCAGTTTAGTGTTACAACTATCAATCACAATCAACCCAAAACAAAGCCACATGATAGAGACCAAAGAGTGTTGACTTATTTCATTAATATGTTTACAATGTCATGAGTTTACACCAAGAATACATGTGTTGTCATAAGTAGAAAACAATGGTGAATATAACTAAGCCTTGCATTTCAACAAATCGTACAATGCTTGCATTGATATCGATCTGGACTATGCAGTATGGCTTCCAATCAACCAAAATGATATGTTGAAAGTTATGGACTGATGTGAATGGATAAGTGTAGTGTGAACTGCAGACAACTTGAAAGATGAACAATCTCTATAATGGCAGGCAATTCGTACAAGTTTATAGATTGTGATACCATTGTTATCATGCCACATCGATCATTGAGTTGCTAGGAATCTAAGTGTTTATAAGACGTAAGCAGTGTCCCAAGTAAGTAATAAATGGATCCATTCTCTCATCTATTGCTGCTCTAGTTAGTTGTTTCTAGTTGATCCTATAGTTCATCTAATTCTCACAAGGTTTTCATTTTCCGGTATCAAAAAGTAGCAGAAATGTCAGTTAATTACCTGATTAACAAAGGGCACAATGATGGATGCTATGAAGGCAACTCAATGGAGTGGCTGAACTTGAGTCTTGGCAGTCACGGGGATACTGTTGCGTCGAAAAGTGGATTACGATCAACTTATGCCTCTAACAAGATCTTCTCATGCAACTTCTGCAGACGAAAGTTCTATAGTTCGCAAGCACTTGGTGGCCACCAGAATGCACACAAGAGGGAGAGGGGTCGATACCAGTCAGAAAGGATGATGCCAATGGCACGATCACTTGGTCTTCAGCCCCATTCACCAGTGTGCCAACTGAACAAAAAACAGAGACATTCAGTTCCACGATTCAACAATTCAAACAAAGAGATTATGAATGCATGGATAGGGTCAATTGACAGCAAAACAACATCAAAGTGGATAGGAAGTTATCATGTGGATTTCCAACCACATAAACCACCACCGGAGTCGCTAAAAGTTGACTTGGAACTTCGACTTTAATCTCTCTATTCATATATAGGATCAAATTAAAAGCACTTCTAATATACTAATCTGCTCATAATGATTGGCAAATTGGCAGTATTATTTCATACTTCTCTTAGCGCAGCACAGGCCAACTGATTCTCAACCAGAAATTACTACCTGCAAAAGAAAACTCGGCAGCTGATGGAACATGCACACAAATGAAGCATAATTCGGGTCACATAGGTCTTTCTACAACAGTTTCATTCCAGCCACATCACCAGCAACAGGAACCATGCCAACTTGCAGATTACCATGTAGCAAAAACAAGATAGCCTCTTTGTTTTTTTGTACAAATGAAGAGTTGATATTACAGTATAAACATCCATGAAAAATCTGAGAGCTTGAACACCATGAACACATGTTTGCATAAAGGTTAAGTCCTGATATAATTTATCAACTAAATTAAAAGCCAAAAACTTTTACAAATAGGTATGAGCATTGATCATGTAATGCAACCAAGTAGTGAAATCAACTTGTCAACAATGTTTTACATCATTCAACCATAAGGATTGAAAAATCACTTAAAGAACATCTATTGACATAGCAAAAAGAACCACTTAAAATCGATTAGTCATAATTAAACATGGTTGTTCCAAGAATCACTAATATACTGAAGCTCTATCCATGTTAGTTGGTAGCACACCACCACCAGCAATGACATATACATCTCCAAGCAACGACATGAATCATAGGTGCTGCATCAGCAAGCGTCCCATCTTGTTCTCATATACATTTAACCCACATCCATGCCTTGAATTACAAAAATCACAGACCATAAATCATGTATCAAACTTCCACCACTTGAGCATCTTCAACATCAATAATCCCAACTTCTTGAACATCTTTGAAATAAGAAAATGGAATCTCCGGAGAAGCCGGAACTGTTGCCACATATTTGAACTGTTTCAAGAGAAATCAACATTATTTCAATACAACAAGACTACATAAATTATAACCACATCAATGGCTAGTGTTACATGAACACACACCTTATGTTGCTTGTATTTTTCTCTAACTGCATGAAGTGAATCTCCTCTTCTACTTAAATACAAGTTATGTAAGATAAGCACACAGTCTTTTAGATCAGATGCTTTGTAACCCGAGTATTGTTGCAAGGCAGAGCTCTATAGAACACAAATGACAAGTTAATATTTGCTAACCATAAACAAAAATCAAAGACAAAAATATGTAATGAGGACAAAACCATACCCAAGGATGACACTTCGGTCTAATTATAAACATTGTAAGAAAGATAACAGAAGCAGCAACCATGGAAGGTAAAAATTTTACACATCCATAATCCAACAAACTCAACTCTGCAAGATAACACCCAAGGAGCTCTAGCTGCAAGTTTGAAGCCTATAAAGGATCAAAAGAAACCACACATTCAATAACACATAAAAAATAATAGACTTTTAGAATCAATGCCAAAATGTATAGGCACTTTTCTTACTTTGTAATCTTCTTCTGCAACTCTAGTGAATCTCCTCAAAAATGTTTTAATTGTAGGATTGCCCAATTCAAACTTCAAGGACTTAAGTATATCTGCTTCCATTTTGACCACCTTCATATATACCCAAAACAACGTTTAATGAAATGAAGCAAAGTCGTACATGAATGAAAGGAGATAAACAAGTGAAATGAAGGTAATGGTTACCTCATCTTTAGTGTATGTATTATCAGTTATATAGCAAAAATCTTCGACATTTGGAGGAGTGATTTCCTCATACTTTCTGCTTAAAAAGGACAAAACGTAAGTACAAACAGATTTACAATGATTTCAAACAAAACAACCCATCAAGGAAATTAGAATCTTACGAGGCAATGAGCATTGAAGATACACCCAATAATTGAAGCCTTTGTCTATTGAGAGAATTTAAAGATAAGAATCTATCAATGTATGAAACAGTCATATATAAAGTATCTGAAACAAGCTTGTATTCCTCAGCAACTTCAACTAACCAATCCACTAAAACCCCCCTCATACTCATACTAACATCCTTTTGCACCTTCTCAATATAATCAGGTAAAGGTCTTCTCTTCGGATCAACCTAACATCAATCACGTAATAAAAAATTTAACCCTTTAGTCATTTCAGCGGATTAAATAGATATAATAAGCGAAAAATAGCGGAAATACCTCCATTTGATGAAGATATCCATAAATATCAGAAGCATAATACCCACACATTTGTGGGTCATTAGACAAAGCATCAAAATCCTCCTTTTTGTCATCTCCACCTTCCAAAAGAACCTGCCTTACCACTTTAGACTTTGCTTTCACCTTCCCTTTACATTTCAATGTCTGGGTTGTTGTTGTTGGTTTCTTCCCTTGAACCTTACTCACCGACCCAGCAACGTTATTAGAAAGCTCACCTAAAACAACCCTTTTCTTATTGGTCACGTTCTCATCTGTTATCCCAGCCAATTCAGCTGCTCTCTTCTTAGCAGCAGCAGCAGCAGACCTTGTTAGTCTCACACAATTCTCCTGACCCGTCATTGCTTCTTCGCTTCAGGTTTTACCCTTTTGGGTGCAAAGAGAGAAAGGGGTTGGAGAGAGAGAGAGAGATGGAGTGAAAGGAAAGGGGGGAGAAGGGGGTGAATAAAAGGAGGGTGAAATGAAAAGCGCCATTTTGGGATTTTGTTTTCAAAACATGGGGGATTGGCGGCATACTTGGGAGGTAATTCTGTGCTCAGATTTTGGGTTCTTTTGGTTTATTTTTTTCAAGTTTTTGGGAGGGTTTTGCGGCCTCCATAAATTTCAATCCTCCTTTTTGGGTTTCAAATTTTGAAAACCAGAGATTAAAAATTATATTTTTTTGGTGGATTGGGGGGATTTTGGGCGCGGGTTGGCTCCTCCAATATTTCTGTTGGTTAAAATCAGTCATAGCTCCTTTACTCTTTACAATTTTTAGGATTTAGTCTTTTTACTTTTCAAATTTTAAAATTCAAGTCCAATTGTCACTATTAAAATCATTTCGTTAAATTCATATTTATTACATCATTTTTTAAATTTTATTACTACAAAATAATATTTTTTTTTACTTTTAGAATTTTACACCATAAATTTAACAATATTAATAATTAGAAATTAAATTTTTGAAAATATAAATATAGGGACTAAATTCAAAATTTGTGAAGGGTGCAATGACCTAAGGCAAATTTTAATCATTTCCATTTATTTTTTAATATACTGGTGTGATTATGATAGTATCTGTTCATATTTTCTTAACCATTTGACAACGCACACACAGGTGCTTGAACTTGGGTCTCGTAGGATGAATATCATCTTCTTTTCCATTCGAACCATTCATTGGGTTCTCATTTCCATTTATTTATAATGTTTTTATAATCGGATTGATGGTTAAACCAATCGGTTCAATTGTGTGACTGATTTGATTTGAATAAATAAATATTAAAAAGAAAAAAACACCCGTTCAATTATTGATCAATTAGTCAGTTCCAATTAACAAATCAACCTCTTTTTTCAAACCAGTGTATTGTTGGATTTTCGATCTAACAATCTTGCTTATTTATTCTATACTAGTAACTCTTTTTGATAGGATATACTAATAATTTCTAACTAAGTTAATATCATGAGTTGATAGTACTTTAATTCAATTAAAAAATAACTAATTATAAAGTAAATAATATTATAATAAGAGTGATTTTTTATATTTTATATAAAAATTAATAAAAAACTCACACGAAACATAACTTAATGTGTATTTTAAATTTTCAACTTTATCATTTAAATTAAAATTTTGTACAATCCCATTAAAACAATAAAGAAGATCTATCACAATCCCATTAAAACAATAAATACAATAAATTGTGTACATTATAATAATAGAGAATGAAACAAACGTGGACTTTTGACAACAAATCTCATAGAGTTTCAATCCGATCCAATTTCCTTAATTCAGGAGATTAGATAAGAGTGATTTGATTTGATCCGATCCAATCTCCAAAATGTTCCTCGAGTATATAATCTTCATTAATAGACTAGATATCGTCCAAATTCTCAACATAACCCATTTATATCACTATCCAAAATATTGTTGTTTCACCAATACATATGACATTATAAACTTATATATATATATATATAACCAACAACAGGAGCATATTCATAAATCATATATATAAGGACCCAATTTATTCATTTAGTATATTTTACATATTTAACATTAAGGGTCCTCCCACAACATCATTTGTTAAATCTTCGTAAGGGTATAAAGGCAAAATAAATACATACAAGCAATTATGGGGGAAAACATCTAAGGGCACTTGGATTTGCCCTTTGAGTTCTTCATGTCCCTATAACAGGGGCATTCATCTTTATGCCCAAATGTCCCAGATGGAACACAATGACATTTCTCACAACAAATCTCACAATATTTCAAGCACCTGTCTTTAACCCCTGCCTTTGAGCACCTCACTGCACACTTTGAGTCACAAAAATCTGCAATACCATATATAAAATCAACCCGAATCTCAATATTTGATTTATTGGTCATGGGTGTTCACCGTTCACCCCTTAGCTCACGTCGCAGGTTTGAGTCCGTGGTGCGTATGTGATAGTGATGATATATGAATGATGCTAATATATATATAAATCAACCCAAAGCTTAATTTTGTTTTTCACTTACCCGAACCGGCGACCGACGCCACGAAGAAACAAGAGGTGAGAGCAAGAGAAAGAAGCAAGAAAAGCACCAATACCATCTTCATTTTTCTCGATCTCTGTTTGTAAATAAGCACAAAGGGCAATGGAAAAAGAGCTTGGGGGAGGAGCTTGTTTATATAGCCATGGTGGAGAGGCAGTGGTAGGTGAAAAAAGAGAGCAATGGAAATCGTTTATGAAAAGCACTCAGTAACAACAAGAAAATGGTGAATTACAGACAGTTTCGTAGGTTTTCTGGTTTGGTGGGGTTGCTTTATGGCTTTAGCTACATTACCTCTTCGGTTACATGACCATAATGTTCAAAGGAACACCAAGTTACCAAGTTTATTGCATGTATTAATGGCTTTAAGTTATTGCCAACTCAATTTGTGTCATGAATTTTGCACTCATTCATTTATAACTGGCCAATTTCGTGACACGAGTAAAAGAGTTTTCTAGGTTCATTATATTAAAGCCATTACGTGAAGCTTAAATTTGCCTTCAATCAAGCTTCTTCCCCAAAAAACAATCTTTCCTTTAAATTTAATAAAATTAAAACTTTTCGTAAGTTCAATGATTAATTTTTCGTATTTAGCCGCTTAACATCTAGGATGAATATTGAATTTTCGACCACGTATTAAAGTGGGAAAAATTATTGCTATCTCACTTAATTTTCGTGATTTTCTTTTTCAAAATACTTTTTTGAGGAGTCGAATGAAAAAGTAAACCAAGAAATATTATAGAAAGACAAAAGGAAATAGAATTAAAAGAAAAGTTACTTATACTATTTATATGGTATATATAATATTGGGTATGCATGAATGCCGCAATGGCGTGGAATGGAAATGGGTTGGACCAGTCATGTCCTCTCTTGGGATTCATTTAGGAAATGTTGGGACCAATTTCTTTAAGTTCGAGACTTTTTACATTTTCTGCAAAACTCCAAAACAAATAATTTATTAGGTAAATTTAATGTGGTTAAAATTTAGTATATGTATGTATTAACATATACGTAGACGATATGTTGTTTGTTGGGAGCAACAATTACATGATTTAGTCCACAAATAAATTATTAATTAAAAGGTTTCATCTGAAATTTTTAGGTGTTGTATATGTTATATAAACAAATATCTTATGAACGAGTATAAGTAGAGCAAACAATTTTATTTTCTTTAAATTTAGTATTGAATTTGCATAACATTTCACGGATGTAATTTAAATTTGAACTGTATTACTATTCATCGTGTTATGTTCTTTCATTTTATTTTTGTGTGACACATGCGTCCACTTGCCATAGCTCGTTATCAGACTATTAATTCCAGTTTCTTAGCTATTAGTAGGGGCGAATTTGAAGGAGTAAGCAGGGGTCTTTGATCTCTTTCAAAATGGAAAATTTGCAATGTAAGCTCCTTAAGAAATGTTTAAGTTATAAATTAATATATGATCAAATTAAATTTTGACCTTTTAAAACGAAAAATAAAATCTATTAAGTCTCTTTATAAAACAATGAAATCATAAATTAATACATAATAAAATTATATTTTAATTTTTTAAAAATTTATAATTCAATTTTTTTTTTATATATATATTTTGAATTCCCCCTCAACCATATATGCCAAAGCTATAGACCATGCATGGTTACAACCAAAGAAAGGAAATAAATTATTTTTTTATGTACAATTTCGCGAGGTAAAATTAATTATGCTATTGTAATTTCCACTTATGATCTTTCATAGATTTTGATAATATTTTTTTTGAATAATATTTAGAATTACTTATAGTTTCTCCTCAACACATAAATAAGAAGATAATGAGCTTTAACATACTCGAATCTACGTCTTCCTACATTAATAAAAATATCTATATCAATCGAGTTGAGACTCAATTAACGACATAGATGTATATCTAATTGTTCTCATCAAGAATCTTGGAATAGTTATAACACGTGGAAGGGAAGCATACCTAGATACAGGCTCCAACGAAGGAATTGATAGCGTGTAAAGCTAAACAAGAGTTCCCTTTAGTGCTTGGTCACGTTAAATCCATGTTTCATATCACCTCATGCGCATGGAATTGGAAATTGAATTATTGAAATTTATAACTAATCCTTGAGTGTAATTCTAATTGTTAAGTTATATCTCGATAATGGTAGTAATTATTATCGTAAAGTAATAAGGAAGAAAAATAAAAATATACAAGTTTTTCGTGTAAAACCCTTAACGAAAAAAAATCATAAACAAAGGAAAAAAATTTCACTAATGTTGGAAAACGAAAAATACAATAAATTTTCGACCACACACTTTTAAAGGTTAAACAATTCTGTTATAATAATGTCTAATAGAAGAAGTATAATCCTATACGGATTCAACTTATGCGGCATGGTTCGTGGACAGAGATATGTGACCCTTAACCCCAACAAATCCTTTATTTTGTCTATCTATTTTATTTCTTTAACAAGTAAGTTATACCTCAAAACTTTTCAAATCGGGTCTATCAAAATTCGGATCATACAACTCTAACAATTATAAATAAAAAATATATATTATAAGCTACTCAAATTTGGTTGGCTCAGTAGCTTAAGTTATTTCAGCCTAGCTTGTGGATCCCGTGGCCCATAGTAGGTTTTTGGGCTCAGAGCTTAAAGTTTGGTTTTATGGGCTCAAAAATATAACCCATTTAACTCAATCAAATCCACCTCCTAAATACTTGTATTTATGGGACTAGGACTCCCTTTGCGTTTTTTGCTAAATATTAAATATTAAAATAATACAAAAAATTATCATGATTTGAATCTTAATATTAATTTATTATAGAGTATTTATTTTATATGTATTATTAAATTAATTTATTTTAATTTTAAAATTATTGATATTCGATTTTTTTTATAGTATTATAATAATTTTTATTCTACTTTAAAAAATGAAAGTAAATTAATTACAGAATAAAATCGTAACCTGTATGAAAATCTGTGTCATCGATTATCTTAAACTGAATCATTCTATTTTTAATAATATAAGAACTAATTTAATTCGATTCTCATGTATTAGCATTATAATTGATAATCACCACCAACATCTACCAAACTAAATAATCCTCTTTTTGTCAGCAATAATCTTATTGAGCATGACAAATATTCTGTTTGTATTTTAATTAGCTACCACTAGACTAGTAGGTTTTTATTTTTGTCATTATTTTCTTATCACCGATGATATTTGAACTATATTAAACCCATTAAATCAATTAAATTGAGAGCTGATTGAATCATTTAAAAAATCTGTTAAATTTATAATTGAATCGAATTTTTTTAATTTTTTAATAATTTTTAATTGAATTGATTGGATCAACAAATCAATGGCATGGTTCAACAATTTATTTGATTCTAAAAACACTACTTATGGACCCTTTTTTAATTTAAGGTTTTTTTTTCTTTATCAATTAAACTTTTTTACTTTTAAGAAATAATTTCTTTGTTTGAAGATAACTAAAAATTAAAATTGAAATGTTTCATAATTATAAGATAAAATGCATGAAGAATGTTGTAAGATGTAAGCTATTTTTGGCACTTGATTATAAGGTAAGTTTAATTCAAGTTTCATGGTCTAACTTTACAAGTAACATCAATATAAAAATATACAAAACATTAACCTTCATTGCAAATCATAGTCTCAATATGAAATTAGAGATGTGAACATGATTGTAATAAGATCCTTCGTTCTAAAAAAAAAAGTTATGTATTAGTTAAATAGTTTAGTTATTTAAGAGTCGGGTTATTGGTTTAAGTCTAAGGGCTTATATGACATTTAAGAAAGTTCTGATTAAAAAATTACGTTTGAAATATGAGTTTAAAAAAAAAAATGGATTTGTTTAAAATATGACCCATTTTTTAATTATATATATTTTGCAATTTATATTCTATGAAAATTAAATATTATTAAAGTTGTGTGACCCAAATCATATTTGATCTGACTTGAAAAGTTCTAGGTGTAACTCACTTGTTAAAAAAATAAAATAGAAAGGTAAAATTAAGGATCTGTGAGGGCAAAGTTCGAGTCACGGAGCTTGCCGCACAAATTGAATCCGTATAAAACTATATTTATTTTATTATACGTTGATTAAAAAAAAGTTATTTGACCATTAAAAACAGTGCATAGCCGCAAACCTGTTATATTGTTACTTTTCAATATTAATGAATTTCTTTTTTTCTACCCGTAATTTTTTTCGATAAGAATTTTTTACGTAAAATTTATATGTTGTTATTATTCTTTTTTATTGCTTTTTAATTATTTATATTACAATTATCCACGTATATTATAATATAAATACTAAAAAATAGTATCCAACTTGATATCATGAAGTCCTATAGTAAATCATAACGCCTCTTGGAAAAAAAATGATGGCATTTGATGGCTGAAATTATTTTCAATTATCCAACTTGATAATAAGAGATAGGGATTGGGAAATAGAATATATTGGAAAAACAAAATATAGGATGGCAAGTAGGGTAAAGCCAAGGGGGCATAGTTTTTAAGAAGAGTCCATGAACCCACCAATGATAAACTAAAGGGCTAAGCAAAGGTCCCACACCCCAATGACAATGGTGGCTGCTGCCCCAAAGCATTGTTTGTCTTGAAGGGTGGTTGTTGTCGTTGCTGCCTTGTTTCAGACCTGAGGTGAAATGATGACCCTAGAAACCAATCTCCATGATTGGTAATCTCAGATTTCATTTATTCGGAGTATCAACACAAAGAATCCCACTTTATTGGTAGCGAAAAAGGGAACTGATAGGATTTTGTTTTAAGTTTTAATATATATATACACTGAGATTCTTGAGATGTTTTCTTATGAATCGGAACATTTTGCAGTTAGCTGACGCCAAAGATGGTTTAATAGTTGCTTTTTTTATTTAGAAGATTCGAACTTGAAACATCATTTAAAAATAATAAATTTCTAGTTATTTGACTTCAATGGGAGATTTTAGAATTTGTAAAGTCTTGTCTTTTGATTTAGGGTTGTTTTGATTTTGTTGGGTAATTGTAAATTATTAGGGTCATGATTAAATTTAGAATTAAATCGGGTCAAATTTGAAACCCAAAATGAGTTTTAAATTTTTTGAGATTTGAAAGTCACAATTAAATCTAGAGTCAAATAGGATCAAATTCAATTTTAAAGAGCAATTTTTCGTTCATAAAACTCAAACTCTAAGACATTGAAGAATATTGAGTTTTTTGTTAAACAACCCAACAGGGATTTAAAGCCAATTATGTCTTGACTTTTGACATAAGGTTGTTTTGATTTTTTGGTATAAGTCACAATCTTCACAATTAAATCCAAAGTCAAGTCGAGTCAAACTCCATTTCAAGGAGCAAATTTTCGTTCATACTATTTAAACTCGAGACTTTTTCTTTAAAACATCAAATTTTTTGCTATTCAATCCAGCAGGGTTTTCAAACCCGATTATGTATAGTCTTTTGACTTAGGTTTGTTTCGATTTTTTTTTATCTGAAAGTCACAAATATCACAATTAAATCCAAAATCAAGTCAAGTAATTCAATTTCAATAAACAATTCTTCGTTCATAATACACAAACTCGAGATCTTCTTTAAAGAATATCAAATTTTTTACTATTTGACCCGATAAAATTTCAAACCCAATTCCATCCTAGTTTAAGGTGGTTGGATATAGCACTCAACTAACCCAAGCGAAACTCACGCTTTGATCAAATCATTCTAGGCAAACACACAGAATAAAGAGAGAGAAAGTGGGAAAAGAAGAAAAAAAAAAAATGGAAAATTGAGAAAAGCAAAAGATATAGAGTTGTCTTGTTTGATTCATGTTGTCTTTTTCTTTTGCCCAAAACATCTTTGTCTAGGGTTCCTTTTTCTAGTTTATCAACCAAATCAAAGATTACTTGTTGCATATGCAACATAGATTTGTAGTTCAAACCCCATTGTTTAATTGTTTAGTGTAATTAAATATTTTTTAATCGCTAATTGAGTCCTAATTCGATTGACATGAATATTATCGTCAATATGCGGGTTCGAGTGCACTGAAGCGAATTATTATCCTATTTATGAGTTACGGAAGGGCTATAGATAATTTTAAGCATTGTGTCAAAAAATTCTTATATTGTTAATATAAATGCTCATGGATTAGATGGAATCAATTTATGTTCAAATTCAATCAAACTCAAAATATGAACTTCGAAATTTGCTCGAGTTTACTTATATTTGTAAACAATTAGTTAAACTCATTTGGATCCATCTATATTATTTTTATAAAAATGTATTTTTAATAGTATAGTTTTATTAAAAAATTTAAATTTAAATTACTTAAATATTTTTTTCATAGTTACGTTATAACATTATATATTCAATCAGTATAAAAGAAGGAAAAATAGTATCATAAAAATTAAAAATAAGTCGGGTAGTACTGGACTCGTACCTTAATTATTGAAGCTCTATATCCTTCCATATTTAAAATAAGTCTATTTTATTTCGATCAAGTTTTTTTGAGTTATATTTTTTAAATCTTCCAAATATTTGATGGTTTGGATAAATAATTTAACCATTGGTCAAATTTAATTTTATAATATATTAAAAAAAATAAGAACTAACCAAAAAAAGAAATAAACTTTTAAACTAATTTGTAAAGTTTCCATATATATTTATTAATTACTTTGAATGCACTATCAAGAAAAAGAAGAAACCCTACTTAGGATAATACTAATAACAATGCCATCTCTGTCGTTAGTAATGTGTTTGGGAATGCTCGAGCTGGAGATTTAATGTGTGATCGACATGGCAATCAGATTGTTGGTTTTTTCAAAACTATTGACCATTGTTTTGTACTCAATACCGAGCTTTGGAGTGCTCTGAGGGACTGCAAGTAGCTTGGAATCTAGGGCTAAAAGGAGTGGTGCTTGAGATGGGTAGGAAGAAGCTTCTTTGACATATTTTTCATCTATAAAGAGTTTTCAGTGTGAAAATATAAAGACAAGTGGCTTATAATTTGAATAGGAAAAAGAGTGGATCCGTAGGAACCCAAATGAATTGGTTTATTAAAAAAACCTTATTATTTAAAACATTTATTTCATACTTGAAAATGTATAGTTTCACTCTGTAAAATATTTGAACCATTCTCTTTGAGTTCATTCTTTTCATTATAAATTATCAATTTGCTCTGAAATCATATAGTTTATCCTTATAACTTTTAATCCAACAAACAATTAATAATATAAAATTCCAATTGTTTTGCTTAAGAAAAAATCAATTCAATCATTAATCGAACCAAATCACCATAGTTGCAACTTTAAAATGTTTGTTTTGGTTTTGTATTTTCTTGATTCTCATCCCCATTTTTGGACCAAACAACAATGACAAATATTTAAAATTAGGTTGCATTTTAGAATATATATATCAAATTGGATATGTTTCAAAATTGTTGTGTGGTGTGTATGTATATATTGGCCAAATATTTGAAATAATAAATAAATGTGAAAGAGAAATGCAATGAATTTATATCAATAAAAAATCTATAGAGGTAGAGGATAGGTCCACCACTATCCAAATACCTACAACAATTTTAATGTACCATATTCTTTATTCAAATGTTCATTTATTACAGCCAACACACATTTTCTTTTAATAAAAGTGATAAATAAAATTTAAATATTTTAGTGAAAAGGTGTTTAATTTTAAAAATAAATATATTGTTTACCTATATTTGTTAAAAAACTCTTTTATCAATAAATTTAATATCTAAATAATTTTTTCATTCAAATAATACTTAAGAGGAGAAGTGGTGGTAATAAACAGACTGATTCATCTAAATAGGTGGAAAGACGTAACAGGAGTAAGGTAAAGGTAGTTGGAGGTGTAGGGGATTTTGAGTACCAATAATTGCCTCTCCAGCTACCTTTGTCTTACTCTTACTCTCGTTTTCTGCCTATTTAGGTGAACCAACCTTTTTATCACCGTTAATTTTTTATTTGATGATCACTTATATAAATAAAATTAAATTTAATTCAAATTACGAATATCATATTTTAAATTGACTCTAGTTTCGATGTAACAAATAATTCAACTCATAAATAAGTAAAACCTTAGCATCGACCCATTGGTCAAAGGGTGAACATTCACCCATCTCTAAAATGCGAGATCAATATGTAGACTCAGCTTGTTTGTAGTAGCATAATATTTTTGTGTTTGAACGTGTGAGTTGTATGAATGAAAAAAAATATCTTAAATAAGTATGATACTATTTATTTTTGGGTAAAACGAAAATATTTAAATTAATAAAAAATTAAGAAATAATTCTATGCAACAACATGAGACAATCACAAAAATATAAAAGATCGTGATAAAAAAAATAAATTTCGAGTGAGTTGGAGATCGAAAATTACTCCCCATTCGAGCAAAGACGACCCCTTTTAAAAAATATGCTTTATCATCTCATGCTCCAACCCGTATAGGAGAATTCTAAAATCGAAAATAAAGGTGAACAACAAAACATTGCCATTTGAATCTCTGGTAATATATTAAAACTAAATTGATCAAAACTCGAAAATGATCAGAATTCGTAATAAGTAATAATTATATTCAAAAAATTCGAATATTAAATTCAAATTACTCAAATTTAAAACAATAAAAAATTAAATTCACCTGAATATAAAATTAATCCAAACTTAAAATATAGTTCCTCTCCAACTCTTAAATAGAAAGATAATACGCTTCAGCGCATTCAAATCAACATTCTCCTGTATTGAGAGCTGACAAAAATATTGATGCTAATTGAATTAAGATTTAATCAATAAAATGGTTAAATTATTAATCCCACAAACCCATATTTTATTTTAACAATTGTTTGACCAAACTTGACCGTTACTAAACACCGGCACTATACCCCACGCAATTTTTTCCTTCACACATCAAAAGATTCTCCCCGTTTCATTTTCCGTCACGAGATTAAACTTTATTTATTTATTTATTTATTTTGTCAGTCCCCAAAGCAAAAAAACGACAAAAATAAATAAAATAAAATCTGTAAATAATTTTAATTTCTTTTAAAAAACAAAAAAGAAAAAGACACCACGAAACCTGAATGTAAACCCTAAACACTCCTAACTGTGATACTGTTTTGCTTGTCTCGTGGGAATAACCTGCGAATTCAGTTAATCACTTAATTAATTAATTATTGGTCAAATTCTGAATCTAGTCCCTCTATTATGCTCAAATTTGAGGTTTATCTTTTATCTTTTAATTTGATATAATTTGATGAACTATTTTTATAATGCTCCGCCCAAATAAATAATAATTTTTTTTTTTACCATTTTGATTAAAATAGGATGTGATTTTTTAAAAGCACTGCTTTAAAAATTAACGTCTATATTTTAATGATTAATACAAACAAGTTCAAACTCGATCAAATATTCATTCTGAAGTTTGAAGTTGACTCGAGATATAATCAGTTACTTGAGCTCGAGCTCCATTGAACTTGTATATCAATTTTTATACTCAAACTCAAACACGAGCTTGATTAATTTGTAAGTATTCAAGCTCAAGTTCAACTTAATAATTAAGCTTAGATTTAATAATACATCTTAAGGGAAATGATATAATTTAATAATATAAAAGTATTTAAAATATATATTAAAAAAGCACAATAAGGCTGGTGAGCCGTTTGAGCATGATATTAAGTTTAAATTCGACTCAATTCACTCAAACTCGACTTAATAATTATCAAATCGAGTTCAAATTTTTTGAGTCGAACTCGAGTAGCTTACGAACACTAATGTCTGATTTACATCCCTAAGAAGAACTAATGACTTATAAAAGCAGAGAATCCAATGACATCGAATTAAAATAAAGGACTAAATATTAATTTAATTATAATAGAGGGACTAAAATGAGAATTTACCTAATCAAGTAATTAATTAATTTCCCCATATCAGTACATTTCCTTCTTATTAACGCCATTCTCTCTTTTCCTTTTTATATATATATTTCTTCTTCAGTATCTTAAGCCGCTTTTGTTCTCACAGTGAAAGACCATTGTTTGTTTCTTTCTTTTTACTCTTTTAGGAGCGATTCATTTCGCGCTTTTAAGGTCTCAAGGAAGAGGGAAAGCTTAACGATAAGCTCTGTCATCTTTTTTTGGAGCTGTTTCAGTGGGGAAATCGTAAAAAAAAATGGAGAGAAAACAGGGTTTTTTTTCAGTAGTAAGAGGGTTATCTCCGAGCCGTTCCCGGTCCAAAAGTCCGGCGAGAAGTGCTTCACCAATGTCGGGTTTACTAAGACGTCGTAGGAACAACGGTACTCACCACGTTTCACAGCCAGAGCCTTTGATTTTCAGGTCTGGGAGCTTAAGACCAGCTGAAGCTTTGTCTCCATTGAAAGAAGGTCCCGATCCCGACGGAACTGACGTCGGAGATTCAAGGATGGAAGGTAGATGGGCTCAATGGATGAAGGGTCAACTAGCACGCGCTCCTTCCGTTTCAACTTCGACGTGTAAAAGGTCCGATCTGAGATTGTTGCTTGGTGTCTTGGGTGCGCCGTTGGCACCGGTGCACGTTAGCGCTTTGGACCCTTTTCCTCTACTCAGTATCAAAGATACCCCAATTGTTAGTCTCCCCTTTTCTTCCCTCTTTCTTTACTTTGTTCCTTAATGCTGCATTTCATTGATTGGTTTAAAAAAGCTCTAATTTTTAGTATGAACAAGTTCATGGTTTTAGTGAAAAGTATAAGCTTTGCATGTTCATAGATAAAGGTTAGATTTTGATTGGATTTAATCTATGTTTGATGTTGGTTTTTTTTATTATGTTTAGGGATTTGTTTAGTACTTACTGAGATTGTGTGTAACATGTTTAAAAAATTGCAGGAAACTTCATCAGCTCAATACATATTACAGCAATATACAGCTGCATCAGGTGGACAAAAGCTTCAAAATTCGATTCACAATGCTTATGCTATGGGAAGGGTGAGAATGATAGCTTCTGAGTTCGAGACGGCTAACAGAGTTACTAAGAATCGAAATTCTTCCAAGGCAGCCGAGTCCGGTGGGTTTGTGTTATGGCAAATGAATCCAGATATGTGGTATGTTGAGCTTGCACTTGGTGGTAGTAAGGTTCATGCAGGTTGTAATGGGAAGCTTGTGTGGAGGCACACTCCTTGGCTCGGTGCACATGCAGCTAAAGGACCGGTTAGACCCCTTCGTCGTGCACTTCAGGTAAAGTAGTCTCGGCTTTTGCCTCATGTTGCGAAATTGTTTAGCTTGGAATCTGAAAATCTGTTCTTGTTGGCTGTTGCAGGGGCTTGATCCGAGAACAACGGCAAGCATGTTTACTAACGCGAGATGCATTGGGGAAAAGAAGGTAAACGGGGAGGATTGCTTTATCCTCAAGCTTTGTGCTGATCCGGCAACATTGAAGGCCAGGAGTGAAGGACCTGCTGAGATCATAAGACATGTTTTATTCGGTTACTTTAGCCAGAAGACAGGGCTTCTAGTGCACATGGAAGATTCACATTTGACTAGAATTCAGAACAATGGCGGAGATGCTGTGTACTGGGAAACAACAATCAATTCGTTCCTCGAGGATTATAGACCTGTTGAGGGAATAATGATCGCACACTCAGGTCGTTCTGTGGTGACCCTTTTTCGGTTTGGAGATACCGCAATGAGTCACAGTAGAACCAGGATGGAAGAAGCATGGGCAATCGAAGAAGTGGCGTTCAACATTCCAGGTCTGTCAATGGATTGTTTCATACCCCCGGCTGAAATCCGATTGGCTTCAATCAGTGAAGCCTGTGAATTCTCTCAAGGTCCAAGGGTGAAAACTATGTAAGCTCACGATCGAGGCAGTAATGTCTCCGGAACATAAAGAAATTACACCAACTGAACTAGATGTAATAGTTTTTTTACTCGACTAACTAAATTAGAAGGTAAAATCAGAATTGTAGTTTGTCTGAGAATTTTGTATTTGCATCAATGTCTCTTTGAATTTGTAAATACAGAACAATGTAGCCCCTTTTTTTTTTTCTCGTCTTCCAATGGCATAAAATTGTCCCTTATCTTTTGAATGTCTTGTTCAATGCCACACATATATAGACAACAAAAAATGTTGCAAGTTGTCCTAAAATTGAAACTTCTTATGCTTGTTTTGAATGATACAATTACAACAATTTGGAATCTTCAATGCCAGTAAGGTTAAATTTGAGAAAGAAGTTCAAGCATGGCTGGCCTTGGCTTGCATTTTGCTTTTAATGGTTGAGCTTTGGGCATGGTAACCCCTGTTCCGGCCCTCATATCAACCATTTCGTCCCCAATCCTCGACAATTCGAAGCATTGAATCAAAGATCCTAATGTCAACCCAACTATTCTCAGTCCCAGGCCTTCTCCGGGACAGCCTCTTCTTCCGGCCCCGAACGGCAATGATTTGAACCCGTCTCTTGCACCTTCCAGTCCATCAAACCTCTCTGGTTTGAACCTTGTAGGGTCTTCCCAAACTTTGGGGTCATTCTGTATAGCCCATATATTGACCAATAACATCGTGCCACTTGGAATTAGGAAACCCTCCACCATGCATTCCTCTGATGATTCATGAGGTACCAGCATCGGAGCTGGTGGGTACATTCTCAAAGTCTCGTAGATGATGCTACGGAGGTAAGGAAGTCGAACGAGGTCAGATTCCTCGATTAACCGCTTGTCTCCCACCGTTTTCAAGATTTCGTCTCGAGCCTTTCTAAGCACTTCAGGGTGGTTAAGCAAAAGGGAAAGTCCCCATTCCATTGAACTAATTGAAGTTTCAGTCCCTGCCATCAATAGAATCTATCATAAAAAAACATCAGGCCAATTTCATCAGTGTATTATCAATGAATTTAAACAAGAACATGACATAAAAATCTTACAATCATCAAGCCTTTAATGATCTCATCAGTGTAATAATCAGATTCAGATTATTGTAGCGACAACAAAATCTCAATCATGGTCTTCTTGTTCCTCTCACCATTAGGGTCACTCTTCATTTTTCTCCTATATTGCTCTATGAGATCTTGCATAAACTTATCCCTCTTTGCACCACACTCCATCAACCTCTTCTCCAATTTCTTGGACTTAAGCCATGGTATAAAGTCACCGAAATTCGTCACCGAACTCAACTCGAGTGCCTCAATCTGTATCTCTCGAAACCGTTCAGCTTCCTCCATGTTTTCGACATCTTCACAACCATAGTACCTTTTCCCTGCAATCAACCCCATCATCACATTGTAAGTTAACTCAAAAAACGCTCTCTTGAACTCAACAGGTTCATCTTGACGACATAACAACTTCCTCATCAACGATTTCACCTCATCCATCCGTATGCACGACAACAACTGCAAGCGGCTCGATGACAAAAGCTCGATCGAGGCAATCCGTCTAAGGTTTCGCCAAAGATCACCATAAGGTGCCCAAGAGAGTCCAGTGTAGTTGTAAGCCAAGTGTTTCCCAATGAGCAAGCGAGGCCGGTCGGCGAAAATGACATCGTTCTTAGTGAAACATTCTTCCGCAGCAGACGGGGATGACACAACGAGGACCCTACGTGACCCGAACTCAAAAAAGAGTACAGGACCATACCGGTTCGCCATGTCGAATAGAGTTTTGTGGAGAGGTTTCTTAAGGAGGTGAAGGTGTCCAATGATGGGAAGACATGGAAATGGAGTCGGAGGAAGGTTATGGATTTTGTAATGGAAGTGCTTAGTGAAAACATAAAGGATTAGGAATATTGGTAGGTAAAGATACAAGGCAGCCATTGATGTTCATATCAAAGCTTCAAAAGTGTTACAGGCTCTACTTTAACGAGGCAAGGTTTTTATATTTATTATCTAATCTTATATTTAGTTAAAATGGAATAAAAAAAGAATAAGATAAATTTGGTAATCTTATATTTATTAGCCAATTTTACATATTTTTTATTGTTATAATAATAAATTTGGTAAAATGGCTTCTCCAGCCCCTTTCAATATCAAAATTGAGTAAATCAATCTCTTTCAAAAAAAATCAGAGCAATTTAATACTTGTCAATTTTAATTTTTAAAACGAGCAACTAAGGAGAATGAATCATGACATTAATGGTTACCATCAATTGTACATTATTTTGATTGGTATAATAATAAATTTAACCCTTAAAGATACACATTATGTCAATTTGATCCTGATTTAATAAATTTATCTTGCAACATTTGTGTAAATGTTGAGGTGGAATTGGTTGGATTTCATAGAATTGAGGCCAAAATGATAAAATAAATATTAAAAGCTAAATTTGCTCAACATCCAAATTATGAGGACTGAACATAAATTTACCCAATAAATAATAATTTTTCCCAACTTTTAAGAAAGATTATTATAATATTAAAAAGATAACGCATTGTAGCATAAAGATGCTCATGTCACATGGATAAAGGTTGGAGCATGTAAAAATTTGAACTTTTACAAGTTGTAGGCTCTAGCTTTTCAAGTGTTTGTGGAATTCCACCATCATTACCTGACCCACAAATAAAAAAATATCTAAATTGGGCAGGCAAGTGTCTTGTCTTAATAGTAGGATGTTTATAATTATCATATATTTTTTAAGATATATTGTTTTGAAATGGGTATTTTTTAATATTATTTATTGATTTAATGATTAAGGTGTTTATTATTTTAAAATGTAATTTAAATTTGAGTTAACGTTAATTACGTTGTCGTTAGAAATTTATTTTATTTTTATAATTCATAAAAAAAAATGGGTGTTTAATTTTTTAATAATAATTTAGCTTAATTACATGATGCTTTTTGGATGCAGCCAAATCCATCATATGTAGTATGAAAATCAAATGTAAGCAAGTTAACAAAGGGCCTTGGCATGGCAAAGGTTGAGCCTTTGGGCATACATCACTTTATTTCATGACCCAAAAGGTATTAATTTGAACACAAACATTGGATGAGTCCAAACCTTCAAATGTCTTGTGCTTTTAGTTAGTGGGTTCCTCCCTGTTCTTAGATTCATTAGGTTATGTATGGTGTGTGTGGTAATCAAATACATGGTTTCACATGGCATAATGTGTGAAATTAGGGATGACATTAAAGCGAGACGAGGATGAATGTTACCAATACGCCATCATTTGATAGTTGATATTGTTTGCCTCAGTATTTGTTTCGTTCCAGCATCTATGTGTAATTTTGAAAATGATTGAATGCATTTATTTTTACTTCGTCTAGTTTCATTTTAATTTGAATTTGACTAATTATTTTTAATATTTTTTATCTTTTAAACATAATTATTCAAAAGAATTTAAAAGATGGTTTCTTAACAAAACTTCCAAGTGAAAGATTGAATTTATGTTGGAAAGTAAAAACCAAATAAAGAAAATTTGGAATTTAGTTTTGAGAATCTTTTTTTAGTCTATATAAACAAGAGTAAAATGATGTTTTTATATATCATGACGGGACAGAATGGGACAAGCAATTACCATAATTATTTTTTAACTAAAAAAAAAAATACCCATCTTACATTGTTCACATCCACTCTCCTAAAAAAAAATCCTTTTTATTTGAAACGGATCAATTCAAAATTCATTGAATCGTTTAAATTGTCATCCCAACGTTCAATCGCAAAATATGAAACTTAAATCTCACTAAAAAATTATGAGATTTTTTGTGGGGTTTATACGGATTAGGCTTTTCAATTTTTATTGCTAGCTTTCAGAGTGTGATTCACGAAAGTTAATATCAAATTATCGATTTGTATTGTGAACCACTTGAATTTTCTAGTAGTGATTGAGTAGGGTCTTTAGATGCATCACTTTCTTATTTCATCTAGTAAAATGGTTGACTTTTACTTGACTAATGTCAGCTTTGCTGTCCATATTGGACCTATTTGACAAAAATAAAACTCTAAGATTGACATTATGAACAGAAAACAATAAAAGTAACATTTTTGAAACATGCAACCATTAAAAGGTAAATCTTATCATTATACTTAATGAGAGGGTTCTCTGGTTGAGAGAGGAAGTGCTGTAAATAAGTAAACAAAAAAAAATATCAAGATAAGGTGGAGGAAAAAAACTGGAGCAGACCCTGTAACATTGAGCATAGCTGGAGATAGTGGTTTGTAAAGTGGAGGAAGGTTGTGTGTGGATGAGGAAAAGGCTGAACAAGGATATAAGTCGAAAGAACTTAGGGAGAATTTTGAGAATCCAAATGTCAAGAGTGTCAAAAGTCATTTCTCCAATTATAAAAGACTTTTATTTAGTATCTTGCTATACCCCTATTTGGGTTGGACACATGGCACTTCCAGAAAACACCAGGTGCATGCCTGAAGACGATTCTCTATCTCCCATCCTCTGGGTCGTTATTAATTACTTCCTATTCTAACCACCCGTCGTGAGACCACCCATTAATATTGGAGACGTCCCCTTATATAAGGCTATCGGCTACTCTGGTTAAGCCACCCACTCTTTTGTTGATGTGTTGGAATAAAAATAAACTTACGAGAAATTAATGAATGCATCAAATCACTTTATTTAAGGTACTATTTGTCTCCACTTATATTTTGATGTACAAAAGAGTTATTGGCAAATGAATCTCGAGAATACAATGAAGCCTGATTATTGTCTACGTGTTACATTGATGAAAACAGTCCATTGAGCAGTTTCATAGCAAGAAAATCAATTTTTATAAAGAATTTTTACATTAATTATTTATTAAACAATCTAAGAATAATAGAAGATGGAGGAGAATCAAATGAAACAAAAGTTTTTAAATTATGATATAGCTATCCACATGAATAGTCACATTTTTACTAATAAACGCAATTATTCGATAGATATCTATTTGAATAATTATAATTTTTTGTTAACAATTAGGTAAAATAATTTTTATAACAAGAGATGTAACTTATCATTATAAATAGTGACAACTTTTAGTTAATAACAAAGTGATATAACTTCTTTTGTTACAAAAGAAGTGTTAAATCAAAGAAAAAACATTAGATAAGACGATTCTCCTCCATCTTAATCATCGTGCAATAATTACAACATTTCATCTAGTGATTGTATGTAAATATGTCTCTCCAAAAGTCTTGAGAACACCAATTTTGCAAAGCCATCCGCAACCTTTTTTCCTTCTCTGAACACGTCTCACGTGAACCATCCAAGTACATTTGAGAAGGTCTTTGATGGCACGCCCTACATTTGAATAAAATTGTTCAACTTCATTTTCTTGGATCATTTCGATCACTTTAGTACTATCTATTTCAAGTATTACATTCTCTAAACCTAGATAAGATGCTAATTGAAGCCCCTCAAGAGCACCCAAGAATTCCGCCAGTTCCTCCTTTACACCACCCTATTCTCCTTCTCTACTTGTTGAAATTTATATAACAAAATCAAAAGTGAAATGCAATACAGGCTTTTACTTTGCAATAGCATCCACTCTCACCCCATGAAAACGACGACATACAGTTCAAAGCTGGAGAGACAAAGAGCAGCCAGGTTGGCTTTTTTCCCTCTACTCTTGCCTCATTTTGTTTTCTTCTTCATTTCATTAACATTTTTTCAACATTGTGCTCAAGTGGTCCTCCCCACTTCTTCCTTACTATATACATTCATACATACATACATATATATATATATAAAAGATCCCCTGGAACCACCAGTGGCATCCCACTTAAAATATTTCATGATATGATCTTCTCTTTTAAATTATAAGATTCATGATTTCATGCCATCATCATCATCATCATCATATATGCAACCCTAACATAATAGAACAGCCAAAAACATTAATTTGGGCATGCATGATACTTGTCTGAATCAAAAGACTAATCCAATTTCAGTGTCTGAATCAAATACATCATTGCTTTCATGCAGCATGAAGTACTGATGATATATATATAAGTCTTTGGTTTATTACATTGATCGAGCCATAACATTAAAAGCTGTTTTGTTTCTCCTTCTTGCCCTTTCCATCTCTCTCCAATTTCTTCACTTTACAATCAAAGGTTCTTCAATTATGGTGGACAGACCTGAAAACAAGAAAAGGGGTTTCCAGCAAAAAATGTCATAGAACATTACATTCACTTTAGCAGCATGCCATTTTGCAGAATATTTATATATGTACATACTGTATGTATATATATATATATATATATAAAACTTTGTATTATATGTCAAGTAAATGCTCACCAGATGCTATACTTTTCTTCTCCATCATCATCATCATTTGCCTCATCATTTCATCACATTCTAGCTGATGATCATCTTCAGTGCTACTTATCTCATAATCATCGTCTGATCTGGTGAACTTGGACTGCGCATTAACAAACAACCACGTGGCTTCCATCTGTTTGCTGATCATACGAGCTGCATAGTATGGGATCTTCACACGCTTGTTGGTGGTGGTAGTGGTTACTGAGTTGATGAACATTATACAATCCATTAAGCTCTCTTTAGCTAACCCTTTCATATCATAAGCTTGTGATCTTCTCCATAAGCTTTTACCATGAGAATTAGTAGGGATAGAGAGACAAAGAGCTCGAGTTGAGTCTATAATGGCAGCATCAGGGTCTCTAAGTAGTAAATAACATTGAGCTCTATTGCTATAAAGTACCATTCTTTCTTTACGAAGCTTCAAAGGACATGCATCCAAGGCTTCATTATACATCTTTATGGCTCCCTCTACATCACCTAACCAAAACACATGGTTAGCTTGTTGTTTTATAAGGTTCACTAACACCCTTTTTTCTTCTATTTTTTCAACTGACATGGTTTTTTCTCTCTTTCTTCTTTCTACTTTCAACTCCCATGTTTGTTGCAGAGCTTTTAAGACATGGCTGCTCTTGATCCTAACTTTGCTTTGTTTATAATCCAAAAGAAGGGTTTTTGTAATGGTTTCACCCAAGTTTGATCTATCACCAAGGCTTTTGAGTTCAACTAAATCGATGAGAAACATGGTGACAATCTCAATAACCTTGTACCTCGTATCTATGTCTTTGAGAAGCAATAACAGACAATCAATTCCCATGTATTGCCAATCATCTGATGATCTAGAAAGATGACAAAGATTCTCCAACACTTGTTTTGACTCAGAGATGTTTTGTCTTCCATATTTGCTGTAACACAAGATTCTAATCAACCCCACACCAGCTGGTGATGAATGGTTCACTAATCCACCCCACATCCCACATAAATCAACCAAGAACCCTTGGTTACAAATAAGTTTCAATGATCTTTCTTTACAAGCAAAACAGTTGAGTAGGTACAAAGACCAACACTGTAACTGGCTAGCCCATTCTTCAGCTTTTCGGTTCTCCATTTCCAAACCACCAACACCTCTTGTAAGCAAATCACAATGATATTTTGATCTTTTGTTCTCATCTTTGACACCAACGAACTTAGTATACACTTGATCAAGACAAGTTGAAGCTAAGTTCATTGTGAGTCTCACCACTTCTTCTTCATAAGCAGCTACAGCTTCAAATGTTCTTTCATAGCTTGCAAGGTGGCCAAGAGCTCGAACAGCTACTCTTTGTTCAACCCAACTTATCTTCCCTCTTAAAAGCTCCATTAATGGAGGTATAACACCAGCAAGTACAGCTTTCTCTGCAAACTCAACCTTGTTCATAGTATAAGAACCAATAACATGACCTGCATAATAAGGGATGTAAATGTTTTGATCCCTAAATAACCAGCTTCTATCATTGGTTCCTTTCTCGAGTAAACTCACCATGCAATCAAAGATACCAAGGGATATAAACTCAGGGTCATCTGGTTGTGCCATTGCTATGTTCCACAAACCACTTAACACCAAAACATGTTGTTGGTCATCTCTATCGATAACTGACATTTCCTTGAAACAAGTTGCTAAACCAGACCTTCTTAAAGATGTGTCTGGTTCTTTCATGATACAAAAGAAACAACATGGATTGTTACACATTTGGTCCATAACCATGTCGTTTATGGTTTTAGGAGGAGTGGTGTTAAAAATTGGGGTCATCTTCCCTTTTTTGTTGAGGGAATCCATTGGTTTTAAGAAGAAAGATTTGAAACAGGGTTAGGGTTTTTTCTTCTTCTGGTACTATATAAGTATACAAGGTGGATAAGTGGTGTAATGACACCTAGCGGCGCATGGATGATGGAACCATCTTTGCTGTATTTGAAACAAAGCAAAATGTGTGCTGTTTGCCTCTTTTTCTCGAGAAAAAAAAAGGGGTAGTAAAAAAAAATTTCACGGGTTTACTGAGAGGTGATTCCGGTGAAAGAACTACAAAATTTGACATATACTGTACTTGTTGTGTTTATTGAATAGGTGGATGAGAAATGATTAATTTAGCTTCTACCATTTGCAAGGTCTAAATCCTGTTGTGGT
Source organism: Kokia cookei (assembly GCA_039519145.1). Lineage (NCBI taxonomy): Eukaryota > Viridiplantae > Streptophyta > Magnoliopsida > Malvales > Malvaceae > Kokia > Kokia cookei. Next base: position 1,639,668 of record CM076903.1, read on the forward strand.
TTTTTAGCCACCTACAATATCATTGTTAAAATATATTCGCATGATGCTGATGAGACATTGACGATTAATAATATAGTGATACGTGATAATATCATATCATATCAATATATTTTAATGGTGTTAATTAAGTACTTAAAAAAAGTATCAATTTGACTTGTAGTTTTCAAGTTGAGGCATCATTTAGATCAAAAATAAAATTTTGGGTTTCAATTAAGTATAAGTTGTCAAGTTTTTAGTAGGTATATATTAACCCATTAATTAAAACTCAATCTAATTATCATAGAGGGTTCAAACAAAAAAGGATAAATATACATTTTGGTACCTTAATTTAGCTTTAATGTTTAAATTGATATTTAAAATTTTTTTGGTCCAATTAAGTACCTAAGCTTGACTTCAAGATTCAATTTTGCACCTAAATTTTTTTAGTACATTTAGGCACTTGAACTTGGTTTTTTGTTTCAAATTAGTACCTAAGCTTGACTGATTCAAATTGGTTAATTTGGACAAAAGAAATTAAGTTTAGGTACCAATGTGAACCAAGAAGCCAAATTTAGTGACCTAGTTGGACAAAAATAAACTTTAAGTACCAATTTGATTCTTAAAGCCAAATTCAAATACCAAAGTATATATTTACCCAAAAACAAGAGAGTTAACATACCATCCATTAAAACTTTCTGGTAAATTGATCAAACGATGACATGGAAGGCTGCGAGTCTGAAATAGAATTCAGAAATTGAAAATGAAATGCTTTGCAGGTTTGCTTCATTTTCATCTTACTCTTTATTTGATAGTTAAATTAATTGCTTATGTAAGGAATTTATGTCCCTCCATTTATGATCAAAACTTAAAAGCATCCAAATTAGGTGCATGTATTTATGATAAAAAATTTATATGCAGAAATTTATGTGAGGGTTTAATGGTTATGAGTGCTCACCGTTTTAACTGCGGTTTGAGTTTGAATCGCGTTAGTCGCATTTGTTACAATGAACTTTTTGCAAGGTCATCCAAACTATAGTTTTTAATTATATCTGTTTTTTTTAACATAATTGCTTAGAGTTATTCATACCCTCTTCTAACCTAAAAATAGGAGGATAATACGCTTCAGTGCACTCGAACTCACATCCTCTTGCATTGACAACAATTTCATGCCAATTGAGCTAAGAGTCAATCGGCTCATCTTAAGATACTTGAATAAAAAAGATATAACTCCTTAGATATTCCTTTCCATTTCAATAAAAAAATTCATATTTCAAAATCTATAACTCAACACATAATACATGACTAACAACAAAATTTAACTAAACAGATTTAATTACTATCGTTTAATCAATGACTAAATTTAACCAATTCAAAAAGTATAGAAACTAAAATTCATAAGTCCTAAAAATCATTATAAGTTATTTTTAGTGAGTGCTTCATTCTATCTTACTCGGACTCAAAGGTATGTATTTATAAAATCATTAAAAGTCATATCTCCATATCCATATATCGAACACAAATATTTTTAGTGGTTAGATACCTAGTATTACTTTTTCTGACTTTTCTCTCTCTTTTTAATTTCCTTTTTACACAACACAGTACAATTTCTAAAACCTGTTTTGTCTTATGTGACCAAACAAACACCAGTTAAACTGGAACAACATATGGTTAGTCAAATATCTTCGAAAATCTCCAAAAATACTGTACCAATAAAACTCAGATTAATACAAGTTTCTAGATTCCCTGTGCATACTTGTCATCATAATGTCTGGAAACTTAGGTTTTATTTTTTTGTTAAGTTCATCAAATCTGATGTAACTTCGATTTCTGAAAGCTATATATTCAGTAGGCTTCGACATGTCTACACCAAAATACCCTTTTTTTACCAATGTTTTAACCTTTTGCTGAATCTGTCATGTTTAACTTTTGATTCACCAAAAAATATATATAAAAGACTTCACCAATCAGTTCAGTTCGCTTGGTTTGTGTTAATTTTAGATTTAGGTTCATTTCGGTTTTAGCTTTAAGTCTCAAGTTTGATTTTTTTTAGATTGGATTGTTTTTGAGTTTAAATTGTTTCGAGTTTGAATCATTTCGGATTTATAGTTTAGATTGTTTAAGGTCTGAGTTGTTGAAATTTGACACTATAAAATAAAACGAGTAGCTATCAATTCTGTGGGTCGAATTAATATAAATTGCGTTAATTTCAAATTTTTTGTGTCATTTCAGTTTGGATTAATTCTTGATTTCGGGAAATTTCCGGTTCGAATCATTCGGATATAAAGCTTGAATTTTTGGGATCGGGTCATTATAAGTTCAGATAATTTCAAGTTCAAGTAATGATTGGTTTGGATTGTTTATGGTTTAAGTCAATTCGAGTTCGAGTTAAACAATTCAAATTATTAAAATTTCATCATCGAATCAATTTAGTTCGAATTTGATTTTGTACTAATCTAATCGAATTTTCAAGATTGAATCAGTATCTAAAGATATACAATGGACCAATCTCTTTCAATCCAACCATTTCTCTTGTCATGATAATGGCAAATGCAATGTTTGAGGGACCACAATTTCAATATCTGAATCCAGGGTATTGTCGCCAAGAAAAGTGGTCCCTTGAACCACTCAACCAAGCAAAGCTCAGCACAAACGATTGAGCAATAGATTAAACCAAAATGAGTACAAATGTTTGAAGGTCTCAAGATTATGCGGCTGCTATACAAAACATGGTGTATATATAGAAGAAAATTTCATGAAAAGTTGGTCCAAAGAGTTTTAGAATATTAATAATTTAGTCCTAAGTGATACTATTTTTGTTCCTAATGTGGTGAAGTTTCTAAATGTACATTTAGGTGGGGGTATTGGGATGTGCATCAATTTTGTATTTTTCTTTCATACTTTTACAGTGTAATCCGCGTGGAAAGTTACTGCATTGGTCCCTAAGTTCATGATGATTAAAGACTGGATTCGAAATCTAAGTTCATTGGAGAAAGTGAAAATAGGGGTATTGATTTTAATCATTATAATTATTTTTTGTCCGTTCCAACTTATAAATGTGAGGATAATATGTTTTAACGCATTCGAATTCATGTTTTTTTGTTATTGGAAACAATACCCATGTCAATTGAGCTAAGATTCAATGAAATCCTCACCACACAATTGTGTTAGATTATAGATTTATTAATATTTTATCTCTTCTCGATATAAATAAAATTATATTTTAAAAAATTGTGTTTCCAAGAATAATAATGAAGTTAATCATTAATAAGTAACAGTGTTGGTTCACTCGATTTTCTCTTCTGAAAGAACTACTCTGGATTAGAATTGTTGTTGTTCGATTTGAGAATAGTTATGTCAAGAACAAGATTTCAATTTAGAGCAGTTATCATTTAGTGTAGCTGTCATTTGAGAACAACTACTGTTCAGAACAATTATATTCCAGAAATAGCTATGTTCAAGAAAATTGTTGTTCGGAACAACTACTAATTAGAACAATTGTATTTTTTAAAAAAAGGTTTTTTTTTTGGTGAGTAGTTTTTAAGAAAAGAAGGTATCATTCAAAACAATCTCTTTCGATAAAAGTATCACTATAGAATAATTCTATATTAAGAACAATTCACATTTTGAATAAGTCAAAATAACTATTGTTTAAAAACAATCCTCATCTTGCATTCCAATAGATGTTTCATGGAAGATGTTTCACAAGATACCACTTCACTAATGTAAAAGAAGTGGAAATAACTCGAAATGTAGTAGGGCTCTTGAGTTATCTTTATTCTTGGGATGATTAGGAGAATTCGTATTGGTGAATCAAATAAGAATGAGTTAAGCTTTTTCGTGTAACATTGATTGTTTTCCCCTTTTTTTTTTTTCAGAAACATAGTGAACTCTTGCTCAGTAGTCACCATTACCATCACCATTATAACTTAAATCCTTTATTATAAAAAAGATTATCTTAATGTCTTTGTAACAAAAAACTCACTTATTCTTCCTATTCAATGTCAACTTTGTAACTCTAATTCTTGAGATATATTAATATAAGTTTCAACAAGGGAAGAGATAAGGAGGAGAGAGTGGTGATGCAAAGGAGGTCAGTTCACCTAAACAGGCAGAGAATCGGAGAAAGACAAGAGGAGAAGGAAGGTTGCTGTGAAGATTGGAAAGCTGAGTACAAAGAGTAAGTGTTCAAAGTTGTTGATGGAAGATCTTTTTTCCTTCGTTCTGGAGGGTATTAATAGGAGATATCCTCTTGGCTGATTGTGGTGATGTGGCAGGTGGTTACCAAGGAGTTCCCATCATTGAGTATGTGGGAGACATACATGATGGGACTCATTCTGTTATTTCTTTTGAGCAGGTACGAGGTTGTTATGCTCAAGTGGACCCAAGTGGTCTCTAAAAAGAGTGTTCACACTTAGAGGACTGTTCGTACTGAAGAGCGAGTAGCCTGTTCGTAGTAGCGAGTAACTTTATGTAAGGGGACATCTCCACTATTAGCGAGTGATCTCACGACGAATGACTAGATCGAGTGATTGAGCAATTGAGGACGATTCAAAGGACGAAAAGTGAAAAACCGACTTCAGGCATCCACCTAATATCTTCCAGAAGTGTCACATGTCTAGCTAAGGGTATAACATATTTAAATCATGAAAATCATTAATCAAGTTTTTAAAAATACTTGTATTTGGAATTATTGAAGTGCCACTGTTAGCCCTCTATTTCTTTTTCATTGATGAAATATGCCTTGTTTTGATTCGTGGATAGGGTAGTGCTAGAGGAGGCAGACTTTAGCCTTTAAAATGGAAAATTGTTTTCTTATCCCCTTTAGAAATTGCAAAAAGTTTAATCTAATCTAATGGTAAATTGCATTTTGCTTCTTAAAATTTAAATTTCATTTTTTACCCCTCCAAAAGGAAAGGTTTATAATCTAATCCCTTAAGAAATTATGAAATTTCACGTTTGTGATAAAATTGCATTTTAGTTATAATTTAGATCCCACTCTCAAAAAATTTAGCAATATCCTTAATTGATTGTGCATGAAACATATGCATTAACGATATACAATGATATTTGAATCAAATCAAATTAGATGGTCAAATTAATTGGACCGAAAATCAATCGGAGTCAATCCTAAGAAAAATAACATATTGATTGAAATATGAAGACTAATTCAACCAGCTAAAATATTTATTTTTCTGACAAAAAGTTTAAAATGCATGCATTTGAAATTTGATTGCTTTTAAGTTAGGCAGATTTGCACCCTTGACTGCGCCTCCAATCCCACTATGGAACTCGACATTTTGTATTCTTCCCTCTTGTACCTTTAGGGTTTGGGGTTTCTATTATTATTTAATTTATCTTTACAAGGCAATTTGATTTTAAAATCCGAATTAAACATTAAAAAGTAATTACCGTTATTTTTTATTATTAAAATATATAATTTTTGTCAGGCCTAAGTACCATATTAGACCAAAAAATAACACGAGTACCATATTAAAAAAATGTTAAAACTTGAACACCAAATGATATATTAAACTATAACAAGAATTTGAAAACTTGACTGATCAATTCAAACTTAAATTATTTTCTATTTAATTTGACCATAAAAAGTCAATAGTTTGAACTTAAAATTGAAATGATTCAAACTCAAAGTAACTTAAACCTAAAATGACATGAACTTAAAGTGATAAAAACTCAAAACGATCCAAACTCATGATCGAGCATTGAGCCAAATGATCCAAATCCGATATTTATTCAAACCCAAATATCCAAGTCTAAAATTGAGCCAAACACTAGTAAAAGTATCACGGGGGTCATTGTACTTGCAGTTTACCCTCTCTACATAAAAAATGAGCAAATTAGTTTCTATACGTTAGATCAAAGAAAAAGTTGATTCTTTTGTTAAAATTTAATCTATTTCTACTATTAAAAGTTGTTCCATGTACATCAACATGTGATACACGTGACACACCATGTGTAACGATCTTATTATTCTATCAACCACAATAATTTTTAACACTAAAAATAACTTAGAGAGAGTAATTTATCCATTTAAAATCACATGGAATTTAAGCACCTTTCTTCAACTATTGAACAATTTGGACGAAAAGGTCCAATCTTGAACAGAGTTATTTGTATCATATGATTTGGGCTTGGGTATTTGGAAAAAACAAAGAAAGTCCTCTACTTTTGTAATTCAAAGGTCCAAACTTCTTTCCTCTCAAAGACGAAATAGAGAATCAAAAACCCAAGCTTCTACTGTACCCCAAAAAATACCCTCACTTCCCAATCCGAATCCCTTCTCCAATTCTCTTCCTTTTCGTGGAAAATCAATTCCATAGTCGTTGACAACGATTTGGGTTTCTTACAGTTAAGGTTCAATTACTCTCATTTCCCAGTTTTGATTCACGTCTCTGCTTTTATTCACAGCTAAGAAGACAAAAATGATTACAAACTTCAACGGATTTGGTGTTGGCATTGGTATACCCATGTTTCTTTTACACTTCTTTTCAATATTCGATTAAATTAAATTTCTCGTCTTTGAGCTTTTTTTCTGTATTTCTTTGTCAATTTTGTTCACAGGTTTTGGTGTTGGGTGTGGTTTTGGAGTTGGATGGGGTTTTGGAGGTCTGTTTTCTTTAATCCACCTTCAAGTTCTGTTTTTTAGCTTGATCAATGCATAAAGTTTTTCAATTTGGTCATGTTATTTGATTCAAGTAAAAGTTTCATAGTTTGTGAGATATGGACTTTGGACATAGAGGAATTTCGTAGACTCTTATTTTTTGCTTTGAGTGTGGTAAAAGTATCAAGGAGACCCTTGTACTAGTAGGAGTTTGGTGGTTATTCTTTCAGCTATGCCCATTTTACAGGGACTGATTTGTTCATTTTTTGAGTAGAGAGGGCAAAATACAATCTGACACTTATGGGCCTCCATGATACTTTTACCCCTTGGGTGTTGATGTTAGTTGAAGGTTATGATTTTTAGTTGCATGATGATATTAGGCATTTGCATACTCTAGATTGAATTGTTGATGTCAAATGAGAATGAAGTACCGATGATGATCTCTTCATCATCATTCAGGGTTTAGGGTTTTGTTTTCGGTGTTTCATCTGTAGAGTCTTTATCTTTGCTCGAATCATGATAGTTAGAAGGTTACGAGGCAAGAATGCATCAATACGTATCGAATCCGTAATGGGGTTTGTGTCTTTGTAGTATCTTTTCTTTAATGAAGTGGATGGGATTTCCGACCCTCCGTTTTTGTTATCCTTTTGTCTTTATCGGCTAGTAAGAATATTATTAAGGATGTTGGCACTAATATGTTGAATTTCGATGATAAATGGTTTATTGTTGTTGATTCATTACGGTTTTGCCTTCAATGTTCTACAATCTTATGTTTACTAGGATGCTTTCGGGTCATTTTTTTTTCTAAACATCTTTATTAATGAAATTTGTGATTCGTTTCTCACCTGCAGGTATGCCTTTGAATATCTTAGGATTCGGTGCAGGTATTGCTTTAATACTTAACTAAAACGAACCCTTCGTTAACCAGCTTTGCTAATGCTAAGGAATTATTCTCTATGCGAAGGTGGTGGCTGTGGGATTGGTTTTGGCCTTGGATGGGGCTTCGGGTCTGCCTATGGTAGCCAATACAGATCCTCCAGGGTGACATTCCAAGGCTTAGAATTTGGCAAAGATGATCGAAGGCAGAACGGTAAGTTAAACGAAAAACCGAAAAACACTAAGGAGAATCGTCTTTTGCAGTAAACTTTGTTTTCCTCTCAGTTTGGATTTAATTGAAAAACCGAAAAACACCAATGAGATATGGAATTTATATATATGTTGTATTTGTTTTCACACTTCAATAACAAAGGAGTTTTTGCTTAGAATTGTAATCCCTTGATTGATTCCCTTCATTTTATCTTCAAGTTGCAGTCCTTTTGATTGTTGGTGTTAAAAATGATTGTACGAAAGAGAATTACCATGATATTTCTTTTAATTTTTCAAGTTAAGAAAATATAATTATAAGGGTAATCATAATATTTAATTTTTGTATATAAATTTTTTATTTATTTCAAATAAATATATCTGCTTTTTTTTTTTTTTTTAAATGGTAAATTACATCATTAGTCATTAAATTATGATTAAGTTTTTGTTTTGATCATTTAATTAATCATTAAATTATTTCAAAAATTTTCTTTTAAGTCATTACCTATTGAATTGATGTTATATTGCTTTTTTTATTTATGATACATGCACAAATCAAAAACACTCTTTTCTTTTTCTTTTCTATATATTTTGTTCATGAAATAACTTTGGGCATCATTAATTTACAAATCAAAATTCGAACAAATATTTTTTCAATCTCCGACACTATTCGTCAGATTAACCTGAATTTAATGTATATTTTTGTATTCGTCGATGAGAACTAATCCACTATACCAATCGTCATTGAAGCTTGTTGGCGAAATTTAAAAAAAAAAAATTAACAATTCAATGATTTAAATAAAAATAATTGAAATAGTTCAATAAATAAAATGAAATTTTCGAATAATTCAATGATCAAATTGTAACTTTTTTAGTTAAGTGATCAAAACAAAAATTTACTCATAATTTAATGACTAATAATGTAATTTACCCAAAAAAAAATCACTTAAAAATGTCAATCAGCTGGAGTTAATTCATAAGAGGAGTTCGATAATGTCAAACCAAAAATCATAACTTGTACCTTAAGCAACCTGATAGCCTACTTTATGACATTAGCATCATGCTTTTCACATTCAAACTGATTCACTTACCTAAATACAAAAAACATCCCCCCAATCAACATCAAAACACACCAAAAAACCATTACCAAAAATACTTAGAACCCAACAAGGCCAATGCCTCCACAATTTAAAACTTGAGGGGCACTTTATTACAAGACAACAAGATGATGTTCCAAATGTTTAGCCAACAAATATTCTTAATGTTTAGACATTCCTTCACGTTATTTCTGAGTTCAAGTTAAATTCACACATTAGTAGCATACAAATCATTTCATTTACTAGAAACATGGGCGCTTCAACCTTTTTATTTACATGCATACTATACAACAACAATCAATAGTTTCGATTTTTAACCACACGGCAATGACAGGGATATATAGATCAACATGGATAGATGATTCAGTCTTAAGGATGATATTATTAATTGGTGGTAAAATATAGTCTTGTTTCTGACCAAGGAGAATGGCCCCTGTGGTCCCAGGGGAAATGAAATCGGGGCGATGCTCTAATCAGTCTTTGGCCTGAAATTTCATAATACATGAAGTTATGTATATACCAGAAGCAACCTTATGATAAAATAGGTATTCAGACAGACGTTAGTTCCAATTCGACATTTTCAAATACAACTATGGATTGTGTGAGAGCTATTGTTGTTTAGGCAATTCAACTACTGGACCCTCGAAAAAATGAAGGGCATATCAGATGAAAAGAAACCGTTAAACGTATTATCAAAGGTAAAATAAATGGCCTAAAAGTGTGTCCACAACTTAAATTAGTAGGCTGTCCAGTTTTTATAGTTTCCTTCTTAAGAGCTCGGTGTTTTACGTATTTTTTATATATGACTATAAATCTCGAGTCATTTAGGTCTTCCAGTGTCCTTTTCATCCTACATACATTCCAAAGGGAGGAGATGAAATGAAACATATACCGGCTTTTCAAGGCTTGCGCTCTCAGTTATGTCACCACCTGCTGGAGCAGTATTCGAGTCTGCATTCCTGCAGGACATGAAACAAGTGGCTCAACATTTTCGGTATGATAAATAATGAAATTAGTGAAAAGATAATAGAGGATTGCCAATATCAAACCACCTTTCATGAATAAAAATGGCCCGCTTATCAGGAAATGAATCTATATCAGGAGCCACAGAACCAGCAATGCCTTGGTCTGCAGATTCAAATTTCGACTCTCCCTATACAAATATTCGTGTCAATCCAAAATATTCTTGGTAAAAGAAGTCGCTAAAGAAATCAAACAAAGCCTACAAGAGACTCACATCGGAAGTATCTTTTGTCCACCCCGGAACTTTATCTGAAACAAGGGCAACATACTGCTCCATAGCCGCCTCTGGACTCATGCTCCCCAGCTTTTGCCAAGCATTCCTTGCACAATGCAAGCAGTGCTGTCCATCACTCATACATAGCAGCTGTCAACCCTGTTATTATAACTACCAATCAAGCTATACCGTCTAATTTGGTATAGGCTTAGACCCTAAGGTCTCCTAAGTTCGATGCAATTCTGAGTTATAGAGGCCAATCCGAATTCGACCACTATAGGAGCTCTAATGATTTAGTGCCATTCTACATTGACTCAAGTGTGTTTCAGTTAGCTACAGTCATATGATGCTTATAGGAAGAACATAAAAAGAGGACAATGCTCAACTACCCTTCTCCTAGTTGATTATGACAATGAGGAACAAATGACCAACCTTTTAACCTACATTCTGTAATTGCTGTCTAAATTGTTTAAACTTCAAAATCTTACTTTCTTTGACATAGTAACAAATATTAACAGTGCTATAGACTACAGGGCCATTGATCTTTCTTCTACAATGGCACAAGAGAGACATTTAACCCTTAGAAAGTGAAGTCTAACCATCCACATTCCAAACAGTGCAAAAGAAAGAAGATAAATCAAATCAACAAATATATGGATAACAAGGAAAGTTAGCTACCATTTGGAACGAGAAGAAACCATGAAAGCCAATGGCTGTGGTTCATGACAAGGCCCTTCTGTTGCAACCTTGTGGAGTCCATATAGCTCCATTTGAACATCATTCCCTATACCCAAATCTTCTTTTTGTTCAATGAATTTAGAAGCTGATCCAAAAACTTTCTCCAATTCACTCTTCTCTATCCCTTCCCAATCATCATCTTCCTCCTCATAATTCTCCAGTTTCACTTCCTTTTCTTCTTCCCCAAGCACCTTCATTTGACTCTCTTCAATTCTAGTTTCTTGTGGTTGAAATTTGGTTTCATTTTCAGCTTCTATTTCTTCACCAATTCTCTCAACTTCTGCCTCAAAACCATCGATTTTCTTGTCGGTTTCTATCACAAAGCTTTCAAGTTTCGATCTTTCAACGACCTCCTCACTTTCCCCACCTTCAAATTCATCAACTTTTGTTTCACTTTTAAAACCCTGATCATCATCATCATCAACTGATTCAAGAACAACCACCTTGTTATAATCACCACTTTCTTTAACGAAATCAACTTTCTTTTCACCTTCAAAGCTTGAAACTTTCAATTTCTCGGCGAATTCCAACTGTTCCATGACGATCTTATCATCGTCACCACCACCACCAGCATCACCACCGGTAGCCAGAGAAACAATCTTGGCTATCAAGAAAGAAACAACAAGAGCAATAAAAGCTGTCAGAAAAAGTTCCAAGATAAGCTCCATGGTTAACAAAGGAAATAACTTGAAAACCCAAAGATGGAAACAGAAAGAAAAAGACGGGATCAATGAGAAATAAAGTGGATTAAGGATGAAATATAGATGGACTTTTCTTGTTATAATAAAAAAAGAAAAAAGAAAGAGAAGAAGGGTGAGAGAGGGAAAGGATATTTGTAGAAGAGTGCAAAGCATATTCGGCTTTTGGGAGCTTTGAGGAGAGGATTGGGATCACTTTTTCCCAAGTTAATGGGGGGCGGTAGTAAGGCCCTTTGGTCTTTTTCTCATAAATTTCGGATTTTTTCTCGATTGAATCATAAGTGAAATAGTAAGAGATTGATATTCAAATCTTTGGATTCAGTATGGGATTAACATAAGAATGGCAATGGAACGAGATGAGGGTAAGTGTTGTTAAATTCATTATCTTTTCATAGTTAAGATGTATTGTTTCTATGATCCATTCCGTTCCGATATGAAAGTGTAATTTTGAGTACAAAAATTAATAAATGGATTTAATTGAACTTAAGCTCTTGATCTTAACAAAAGATGTCCGATCTAACTCAAGCTGAATATCTAACTTGAGCGTAATAGTATTCGAGCTCGACTTGACTTCATCATCCCTTAATCATCCCATTTTACATCCACTTTTAAAATTAGTTCAAAATCTATTAAATGATTTGAAATATACATACTATTAAAGAAAAAATCAAAATTTGAATTGAATTCGAATAATTTTCAAACTTTTAGACTAATATGGGACCAGTAATTAGCTGGCAACATTGGTTAGGTCACAGAGTTTCTCTTTTATATTTTTGTTTCCATAGAAAAAGGTGTAATAAGGCGCCAAAGATAAGCTGACGTGGAGACAGTTTGCGTTATTTTACATGTAGATATCTGTCACCTCTTCCCCATTTTACTCGGGATAAAATATAAAAATAGTTATATATTTTAATTATTTATGTTTGAAATGTTACATTTTAATCACTTACGTTTTTGTTTTATTACGAAGTAGTCACTCTATCGTTAAGCTCCGTTACGACAATCTTACATGTTAGTTCAAATAGGTTTTAAATGTCAACTTGAACGTCCAACTAAGAAGAGAATAAATTTTTCAATTAAAATGAAAAAGAAAACTAAGAGAAAAAGAAGATATGTATTTTTTTTTCCAGTTCAACATGTAATTAATTTAAAATTTTCAATTACCGGTCGAATTGATAAAAAAAATATTTATATCTATTTAAAAAAAGTATCACTTTGACTTACAGTTGCCAACTTTGAGTATCAGGTAAGTCTAAAAAAAAAATTTAGTTACTAAGTAGATAGAAATTACCAAGTTTAGATATCTCCATGTATATTTTATTAACTCTTGAAAATTTTATTTAACTAAATTTTATGAAAATATATTTAAAAACTATTTCTTGAAAGTTTTTATAATATAGTTTTTTCAAGTTTTTATCTATAATAAATTTTAAAAAATAAATTGTCGAAGTTGAAAATCTTTAATCATCAAAGTTAAAACATGACAAATTTAGTGAGACGCACTCATTCGCTATAAGGTAAATTATTGTGAAATTTTAAATTAGTTTATAAATTAAAAAAACACTTTTGATTGAATTCAGACATGATGATAGGAGTATATAGGAGTTTTGATCCCTTAAAAATGATAAAATTATTTTTTAAATATAAATTTATATTATAATTCCTTTAAAGTTAACAAAATTATAAAGTAATACAAAAATAAAATTATATTTTCATCCTCTAAAAATTTATAATTCAATTTTAACCTCTAAAAACATTATGGGTTTCTTTTATCAATCAATCGATTTCTTTCTTTTTCTTAGTTTTTGCATTTTTATATAGGAGAAAGAAAAGAAGAAAAAGTGAATGTTTTTGGGATTAAATCGGTGGTGAAATCAATTAGATCATCAATTTTCGATTAGACAGTCTAAAGGGAAATAAATTATTAAAAAATATAAAATTTTAAAAATATTCAATCTGTCAATTCATTAATTGATTCGTGAATCAGTACGAATGGATAGAATTAATTTTATACTTTTCATTAAATTGATACCTTCAATTTATTCTCTATTTAATCTGCCAATCCAACATCGTGCATACAATGAATTCAATGGAGCTTTGAAGCTTGGAACTTTATCTCTCAATTTTGAAGCAAGTTCGAGAGAAAAAGTGCTTTTGCAATTTCACAATTTCTTTTTAGATATTTGAAAGAAAAAGATAAAAAAATTATGAATTAAATTACATTTTAAAGAAATTAATTTGTTCATTTTAAAAATTGACAAGAATTTGAAAGACATTTACACCGATAAAAATTCTTTGCCTCGTGGATTTTTGTTCAGATTATTTTTTTCTTTGTAAATTATTAAATTTAGACTTAATATCGATTCTAAACTGATCTCAAAATTTTAAAGTGCTGTGATAAAATGTTTAATGTATTATGCATTAGTAGTGTATCAATTAGATCATTGCATTAGTTTAGCCATTAGCTCAAGCATTAAACCCCGGCTCAAATATGAAAACAAAGCATATTTGAAATCTGTTGATCTAATTACAATCACATCTATACTTATTGCATGATAGCTTTGATTTGACGCGTTCATAGAAACAAAATTAATTTTCTTAAAATTCAAATTTTAGGGTTGAATTAATAAAAATTAATTATCAAAATTATTAATAGAATAAATTTTATGTTATTTGTGAATTCGTTAAATTTATTAAAGATAATATATGATGATGATTATTTTTTATGAAAATTAATTGCTAATATTATTAGTTAATTATGATTTTTTATCAAATCAATTCTAAAATCTGAATTAAACACTAAAAAATTGATATTGTTATATTCAAGTGTGAAAATAAATAATGTTTGTCAACTATAAATACCATATTGAAAAATAAACACAAGTATACATTAAAAAGATGTTAAATTCAACTTTCTTTTTTTTTTTTTTTTTTTGGGAGAAATATAATATATTGGGATACATGAAAAATGGTGAATGTATATGAGAGGTCCTTATATTATAGGGATCTGATCAAATTAGTCCCTCTACTATTAACTGAATCAATTTAATCCTTGTACTATTAAAAAGAATCAAATAAGGTCAAAAATATCATTTACTGGTTAATTGGATTAATATTTTTAAAGTTTTTATGACTCTGTAAATGAAATCTTTTGTGTGGAATTGAACTCCAAATATATTAAATGCTAACTCTATCACGAATTGGACTTATTTGATTCTTTTTAATAATATAAATACTAGTTTGATTTATTTAATATTTAAACACGTGAAGGCAGTACACTGGTTGAAATTAGTCAAACTATGGAAAACAATAATGATGGTTAATTTTAACTTTTTTAAAGACCCATCAAACTTTTCTTTTTTATCCCCCAAAGTTTGTGAAAAAGCATTTGAGTGCCTAATTTTTTTAAACTTTAGAGATAAAAATTGTTTCGAGATCAAACTCAAGCGATTTTCAACTAAAAAATTGGATATAAATTATTTTTTTATTTTATTTACGATTCAATCGATGCTTATTTAATGCAACGTTAATCTTCATCGCTCAAAAAGATTAAATTAATTTAGTAAAAAAATAAAAAAAAATGTGATTCATTTAGGAAAAAAAAGAATATTTAATGAATTTACCCTTATTTTTTAAATAAAAAAATTAATTTATATAAAAGTTTTCAAATACATCCTCTAGCTTATGGGCTATGGTAGGCTTGGAGTATTGACTTGAAATTATTCTCCATTGGTCTTAGAAACTAATGTTTCACGTAGAGAGAAAAAAGCTCAAATATGGTACTAAGGCAAAAACTCATATCGTATTTATATCGTGTCATCTTGTTATTTTCTAAAATTTTAATTACAACAATCCGTACTTGTTTTCATAATTCGAAAAAAACTTAAAATTAAATAAAAAAATAAAAGTGTACTCCAATTTTATGAAACATTTCCCACTTGATTTTAAATGTATAGATGCATTTGGGCAAATAGCATGTCAATTTGTATTTTGCTTTAGGGTCCACCACTTTTGTGTGTTGATTTATGAAAAGAGTGAATGTAATGAAAATGCACCACAAATTATATACATATGGTGGCCTCAATGCCACCCACTCCATAATATTCCACTTTCCTTATCTTTTTTCATCTATAATTTGGTCTCTTCATACCTAACCTTACAATCAAAATTAATTTTTGTTAATATGAAAAAGGGTAAATATCTATTTTGGTACTTGAACTTTGCTTAAAGGTTTAATTTGATACCTAAGTTTTTTTTTGGGGTCTAATTAGGTATCTAAACTTGACATTAAGGTTCAATTTGATATATAAACGTTTTTGGTCCAATTAGGTACTTGAATTTCATAGCTCAAAGTGCTTCAAATAAGTCATTTACCATAAGTGACATGTCGTCGAGAACACCAAATATAACCTATTCCGAAAATAAATAAAAAATAATAGTAAAGGGAAATAGGGTCTGATCCTCAGGGACTGGAGTGTAAAAAATCTTGTCTGTCGAGATCGTGGGCAAAATTGTGCCCCAAAAAAGCGGCGTAGAAAAAACAGAATTAAAAGAAATAAAAAATAGAGGAGTAGAAATAAAAATAAATTGCATAAAATAAACAAAGTTGAAGGAAGAAAGGTTTTATCAATATTTAGAGATCCAATCTCCGGTTATCTTTGATTCTTCATTGATTCAATCATAGACATTGGATGGTTCTTCTTGTGCCCAAATAAGCCAATTATAGTGGAAGAGGACGCCTACGACCACTAACTTCTCGTATAGTTTTTAAAGGACTCTGACTCTAGCCAACCGTCGTTCCAATAAGACTGTCTTATACTAGATCACCTTTTCCCAACGACGAATGTCACGCCATTTTGTCTTTTTGGCTCAGCAACCTCTAACTCAATAAGTTAGAGAACCAACTGTGCAATCTTCTCAAAACACACAAAACAGTCATCTTTACACAAGATGAAAATATTACTTTTGTAGGGATTTTGAACGAAAGTGTCGATCCCATAATACAGAAAATTGATGAATACTCAAGTGAAGAATTAAACGCAAATTCTAAGCCTCATGAGTCTTGGAGGAATATTTGATAACTTTCGTCTAGAAGGGTTTTTAATTGCTCATGTTTTTAGAAAAGAACACATGATAATAAAAAGAGAGCTTTTATTGAACTAGAGTTTTGAGAGACAATGAATATTTTCAATGAATGAGGAATGAATAATTCAATCACTCCATCCCCTATTTATAGTACAAATAAATTCCTAATTTAATCCAATCTAAATTCTAAAAGATAATTAGAATTATATCTAAACATTAATTCCTTAATTAGATCCAATTTAAACTCTAAAAGATAAATACAAAAAGATAAACATAAATAAATACAAAATTAAATAATAAATAATATCTTAAATATTAAATCCTAATAAAAATATATTTTAAAATAAAATAAAGTAAAACCAAATATTTTTATCCTATAAACCCTCTCTTTAAGTATTCCACCTTCACACAACTTCTCTTTCTATTCAAAATCACGCCTTTTGTATCCAATTTATCCATTGTCACCACTTGAGTCCCTACAAAATAAAAATAATAATAAATAACCCAAATTAATAGGATCATACTCTTAAAATATATGTATTTAATACCCAAAAGTATGTCATATTTAAATGTTATCAATAAGCTTTAATTTTAGCTAGAAATTCAAGCTTAACTACCAATTTGAACCAAGAAACTAAGTTTAGGTATCTAATTGAACAAAAAGAAAACTTCTAGCACCTAAACTTTTTTTTATCCAATTGGGTATTTGAACTTGGCATTTTGGTTCAATTTGGTACGTGAACTTGGCTTCATAATTCAAATTGGTTCAAATAAGTTATTTACCGTAAGTATTAATTTGGATCAAAAAGTGAAGTTCAAGTAACTAATTAGACCAAAATAGAACTTAGATACCAAATTGAACCTTCATGCCAAGTTCAAGTACCAAAATGTATATTTACCCTAACGAAAATTAGAACCTATTTCAATATTAATTGCAAATGGAGTGGCAACAGTTCATAATATGCCTTATCAATAGAAGTTTCTGGTTTTCCCCACTTTACAAAGTGGAATTGGCTAAAAAAAGCCATGTTGAGGGGCCTGAGGAAGATCAGCCAAGACAACAGCCAGCCATGGGTGGAGGCAATGGCCAGAAATCAAGAATGGCTCGTGAGAAACACATGGAGAAAAACAAACCCACAAAGGGTAAACGTTTCTTTTTTTTTACATTTTAGTCCTTGAAAGTTTTACATAAAGTTTTGAAGTTGTGTGATTAGAGCATTTTTTGGGGGGGTTTTTAATGTGATGTTATAGGTAGTCAGCTGGAATCAAACAAGAAAGCCATGACCATCCAGGTAAGGTTTTAAATTTTGAATGAAAAAATAAGGTAAAAGTATTCTGGAGGTCCCTGTATTAGCAATAAGATTGTATTTTGTTTTTTTTTTACTAAAAAATGGGCAGTTGTGTTAAAATTTTGTATTGTTAAAAAACTAGCGTGGTTGACGGAATAACCACAAAGTAACACATGTATAGGAATCATTTTTTAACAATGGAAATTGATGAAGTTTTTAACAAAATGACCAATTTACTTTTTGATCTAACATATAATGACTAATTTTCTCATCTTTGAGTAGAATGAGAAAAACGCAATACAACTCTTAGAACAAAGACCTCCCGAAAACAAAAATTCCTAGTTACTAAGAACAAGGTTTCAATGTGATTTGATGGTGGGGTTGCATGCCTACCACATCAGAGGTGAAGTGCAAGGAACATGCTGAAGCAAAGCACCCAAAGTCTGATATCTTTGCTTGCTTCCCTCACCTTAAGAAATGAAATCAAGTTTGTGTATTTGTGTGATTAAATTTTAAGTTTGTGTTAAAAGTTGTTGCCAAGGTATTGGATTATATATCGTATACTTGTTATATAACTCGTTGCATACGCGTCAAGATCCTATTCAATATTTGACGATTCTAAAAAATTTATACATTATGTTAATTTAGTTTTGATTCTAAAAATTTAACTTTCAATGTTTACCTTTTACCTGAAATGCTAAAAAAACTATTCTATCAATTAAATTTGATCGGAAATATACCAAAAATTAAAACACCTGAAAACTCTAAGATAATAATTTTCACATTTTCTCATTATCTTAAATTAACTTTCAATGTCACAAGAAACATAAAAATCCAAAAAAAAAAAAAAAAAGACCAAATTACACAATATATAAATGTTGAGGATTGATTTTTTTAGAATCAAGATCAAATTGACACAATGTATAAATGTTGAGTGTTAAAGTTTCTATTATTCTATTTTCAAAAGCTGTCAAGTTATCTCCTGTCAGTAATTTAACGGTTGATGACAAAAAAATTCAAATAATTGATTCACCATTTTGTATTTTTTTCATACTTAAATGACCAAAAAAAATTACTATTACTCATCAATTTTAACCCAAATACAAATAGGACCCAATAGGTAATCATAAAAACCAATAACTTAAATCCATTCAATCCAAACTTGAATTTACCTAAACCCAAATAATTAAAACTCATCAAAGGTTTAAAAGTATTGGTGATGATTAAACTTATAAACTAAATTAAAATGAGATTAATAACACCCAAACTAATTTTTCAATGGGTTTAAAAGTTAAAAACCCAATATTTTGGGCCAATCAAATTGGCTTATTCCATGGCCCAAACAACAAATGTTTCACTAAAAACATGAGGCTTAAAAATTTATATTTGCAAATGGAAGGTGTGGGGAATCCCTTTCACATGCAAAACAAGAGCTACAATCCCTTTATTGTCATTACAACTCTAGATATCAACAAGATTAGGTATCTAACTAACTCCGTTACTATACGTTGACATGACACTTATAACTAATAGTATTGTGACATGTGATGGATTCACATTTAGAGTTTTTTGGATGAGTAGTATGTTTACTTGTAGTTAATGTAAAAACAATAATAACGATAAAATTAAATATTATAATGTGAGATAAAAAGAAAACTAAATACATCACACTAAACAGATAATAAAAAAGTATTAAATAAGTATAAATTATCAAATTCAAATACCCGAGAAAAACGGCGGGTTAAAAAAGAAAAGAAAAAAAGCAAAGTAAGTGCATGGCAATTGGCACAAAACAAAGAGCTTAAAGAGAGGTTCCACTAGCATACTATCAAAACGTGCCCCAACGGCTCGCATTCCACCACACACACACTCATCTTTTTGCCGCATTAAATTCCCCCTTCATCCGTTCATCTCTGCAACAACAACAACCGTTGTTAATATCAATGGCAATTACTCTCCTTCTCTCTATCCCCCTACTCCCGTTATACACCCCACAATGAAAATTCACATGCATCTCCATTAAAACCCTTCCACAATATTTAATACCATGTCTTAAAAGCCATAGCATCGGCTATTCGTAGGCACTAAACACTATTCACCCACCCCTTATCTCCATTCATTTCCTTTCTTAGTTTTTAAATGGGCTGAGTTTTTATAGGTTTCTCTCAAAGGGGCGTGTAATTGCAAAAAAAAAAAAAAAAAAACACACAAAATTACACACTTGTTTTTATCATTATGAAGGTTTCTGAGATTTGGGTTTTCTCCTTTCTGGTTGCCACTGCTTTGCTTGTCTTTATCTTCTTCAACGGCTCTTCTTTTCCTAGTAAATGTCTTTAAAACTTTTGTTATTAGCCTTAGTTTGAAGCATACTAGTGTTGCGTGTAACTGAAAATGTCGGTGTTTATCTCTTATGATTTGGTTGATAATATTATCAAAATTAGTCCCTAACTTTGATTCTGATTTGGTTTTATTGAACCTATAGTGTTCTATGAACTTTCTGATATAGCTGAACATGGGGTGCTTCCCAATTTGCTGAAAGTGACCTTAAAGCAGACATCCTGTTTCTTGTTGTCTTGTTGTATATGCCAATAATTTTAGTCAACCGTCTCGAATTCATGATTATGATATCTGTTTTGACAAAAATGTGTAGTTTTGTTTCAATTAATCTGCCGACAGTGTTTCATCCTTCATAATGGTCTTACTATGGTTCATCTTACATGTATGTATATATCATCGTAGCGTTTAGAGGATTGTGCTTGAGGTGTCATGTTTGATTTTAGTTTTGGGTTTTGTTTCTCAACTCCTAGGAAAGCCCAAAAGGGTTCAGAGAGTTTGGCAGAAGTACTTAATCCACAAGAGAATGTTTTAGCATTTTGGCCTTGGGGGTTCAACCTATGCCCCCTGCCAATGTCATATAAGGGCATGGGTTCGAAACCATCAAGGCCAAAATGTTAAACATTTCCTTGGTGGATCAGGCGCTCCTACTAAACTCCATGAACCTGTTGAGGGCTCTTCATGGAGATGGGAGATAAAACTCGGAGTTAAAACCAAGCATCGACACCTTGAGAACAATACTTTTTTAAGAGTCCGAGACTGGCCCAGAGAGCAACCCCTCTACAATATGCATGTATATATCATTGTAGGAACCAATAATCCTATATATGTTAATAGCTACCAGCTTGTTAAATCTCATTTTTTTTTCAGATATGGAGTTTCCCCAAAATGGTGATGTTATGAGTGTAACAAGAGCAAGTAGGAAGCTGAAGGTACACATTCACTACATGACCAAAATATCCAAGTGCAGAACTTTTCTTCTTTTTGAAACATGTTTTTCCTTCGGGAATTGCAGGGGAATGGCTATGATCCGACCGGTGTAGACCTAGAAGATTACCGGCATCGGATCGATCCGGTTCCAAGCTCAAAGGCATCAATAAAGCCTGGTCCTATTGAACATGGTACTCCCCTTAATCCATACATACCAAAACCACCCTCGCCACCAAATCATCCCAAAAGTGAAAATGGTTCCACTTAGCCATCATCTAAATCCAGGCTATAACTTCAAGTTGCTCATGTATGAATGTGGTTTGTCATGAAATAACAACCTTATTTATATGTTTTTCAAAGTGTTTTTTTTTTTTGTTCTCATTTCTCATAATTATCATATCCAACTAGCAATAAAAAGACGATAGAAAAACAGTGTTTTAACAGCTGCTAACTGATGCTACTCCCCCACTTTGGTGCTTGGTCAAAGAAAACTTGAGAGATCAAATGTTTATCTTCCATTTCTTACACAACATTAACAAACAATTGACATCTGTGCTACTTGTCTGCTTGGTTTCATCTCTTACTAGCTATCGATGTGCCATTATCAGCATAGCTTTGAAAATGAAATATTGTCTCGTCGTTGTAACAACAAGACCCCATCATGATAAATGCACCAGACAAGACAATCATCATGGCGACGTACATGAACCAGTTTTTAACAATAGAAATGAATATAATTTTTAATAGAAATGATCAATTTATTCTTTTAATCTAATATATAAAGAGGAGGTACAATGCAATCTGATTCCCAACACAAATATCTTCACCGTACTTTTATCAAACTAGTCCTTGTAGCACTTTTTTGTCTGGTTTTTCTTTATTAAGGCTTTACAAAATGGTGTCAATTTGTACTTTGAACTATATTCTTTAACCATCATAATGTTTTACTTTGAATGTTCTTTAAGAAGTGTGTTTTTTAAAGGACAAAACCTACTCTTTTGCTTCATAAACTTGTGTATATGCATCTGTCTTTAGTTTGTACTAAGCAATTAAAAAGATTGACTGCAAGCATTACTTGAAATCATGAACCCGTGTTAGTATTTTGTACTACTTGATGTCACCTTCTTTTATCATGTAAATTTTTTTTTAAAATGATCGACACGTTTATTTGTATTTAATGTAAAAACAACAGTAATGATAATATTAAATATTGTATCATGAGATATAAAAACACTATTATTATTGTTTTTTTTTCTCGAACAAGGTAAAAAGTAAAAGGGATGGTAATTGGTTTTCAACTGCTAAAAAGTAAAAACATAGAAATTTTAACTGGTGGCAGAGGCATCGAATACAATCATTGAGAAACACTGTGACATCCCATGCTCTAACTCTTTAAATATTGGATTTTTATTTAATAAATTGTCAGTTTGTAGCTTTATTTTCGAGTTAATGTGAAAATTCGACATAAAATTTCATTTGGAACATTATTTTGAATCAATAATTTTATATTTTTAATTATATTAAATTTTGAAATATAACTCAATATCATATTTTTTTTAAGTTAATTTTACATTTTATTGAGTACTTGATATTTTTGACAATTTTATACTTATTTCTAATGATTTTCATTCATCTAACTTAAATAAAAATAAAATAATAAAAACTAATTAATCAAATTCTCTCGTTATTTGATATATTATTCAATAATATTTCAATTATATTTATTTATTTTCATATAGATATTTAATATTTAATCTATTATATTACTTTTTATTTTTTACATTCTATTTAAAATATTACTTTGATAACATTTCATTGCTTTCTTTTAATCATTTTGGTCAAATTTATCGTTAAACCATAACAAATAAAATATATTTGATATATTATATTTTTTAAATTTATTTTTATATAAAAAAATTTAATACGGGCAAGCTGAGTCATACTCGAATTTTAATATTTTTATTTGGATTGAGTTTTAACAAAAATTTAAGTTCATTTTTCGAGCCAAACCCTAACCTAAAAAACAAGCCTAAAATTTTACATCAACCCTACCCATAATCAACTCTAATAATATCATATAACTAAATAATCTCACGTTTCAGTAACACAATTATCATAATAAACTATAATTTCCACAAATCAAACTTTTAACACGTATGATTATGAATTAACAACTGATATATAAAACCATACACTGAATATATATTAAATATAAAATCATAAATCATAAATCACAAATTCATCCCACCTTTGAGGTACTACCAGAAAACAAGCACAAAAACATGGATATGAAGACAAGAATGATGGTTCCCACCCCCATTGACCCCAAAGTTAACCAGCACAAATAGAAAAGTGGGTTTCAGTTGGAAGACATATACAGAAGAAAAGGTGACCAAATTTCACAACCTAACTGAATTTATATATATATATATCACCCACTTCATTGACAATAACACACAAAAAAAATCACTTATTTTCTTCTTCCTCAAGCTAATTTCATTACCATTAATCATTTTTATTTTTGTTATAGTATATGTCGATAATGGCAGTAGAAATGATCGCAAAACAATAAAAAAAAAAATAAAAACATGTAGATTTTACGTGAAAAACTCTTATCGAGCAAAAATCATGGATAGGAAAAAAAATATTTACTAATGTTAAAAAACAATGATATAAGAGATTTTTTTTAGCTATGCGCATTTTTTAATCAACATCTAATAGACAAAGCATAGTCCTACACGGGCAAAGTCCGTACTGTGAGGGCTCTACCCCCGCATCCCTAGTCAAGATTAGTTTCGACCCTCGAACTTTCGTCCTCACAGAACCCTAATTTCGTTTTTTTATTTGATTTTTTAGCAAGTGAATTGCATCTTAAACTTTTCAAATCGATTCAAACGAAATTTGGATTACACAAATCTAACAATTATTTTTAATACAAATCTAACAATTTTTATTTATTTCATATTATCCAAATCCTAACCTAAGTGCAAAGTGGGGGGAAAATAAACTAAAAGTGACTCTCTTTTTTTCCAGTGTGGTGAGTATAGATATTATAACCACTAAAGCAAATGGGACCAAACAAAAATCATGTTCAGCTACCACATGTGTGGGGGTGTTTTTAAGAAAACACTGATTAAATAAAAAGTAAATTGATAAATTTAATCCTTAATATTTATATTTTTTTATCAATTTAGTTTTTTATCTTTTTTAACTAAAATTTTTCATTAATTAAAAAAAAACAAATTATTTTTTTATGAAACTAAAATATTAATTTCTTTAATGATGTTGGTGTGACAATTACATAGTAATTCATGTGTACTTCGTACTAAGGGAGAAATTAGGGGGGTTAGCAAGAGTGCTGGCCCCCCTAAAATGGAAAATTTTCCATTTAAGTTCTTAAATTTTTTTAAAATTTTAAATTAATAAAGGTATTACATTTTACCCTTTAAAAATGATAAAATTTTAATTTAATCCTTTAAAAATTGCACTTTTACTATCGTAAAAATTACAATTTAACTTCGATCTCCCTAAAAATTTTTTTTGGCTTCATCCCTGCTTCATGTTGACATGTCATTATTTGTTTTGTATATTATGTAAACAAATAATTAAAAAAATGCCAATTCATATTGACATGAATTGTAATGCGGGCCGGCATATTTAAAAATTTTAATATTTTAATTAGTATTTTCGTTTAAAAAACTAACAATTCGATTATTTTTAAAATGTGGAGGGTTAAATTTAACTAAAATAATAATAATAACCAAATTGATAGAAAGTATAAATATTAATGATTAAATTTATTATTATATCTAAATAAAAAAAGATTAGTTACTTTAAATCCAATTATAAAATGAAGTGATACTCAAGGGAAGGATGTTTTCATCATTTATTAATAAAACCCATAAGCCGTCTCAGTCAATCGTTGTCTAAATTTGCTTTACTCAATTCATGTTTGATAATTTTTCCCATTAAAATGCAAGAAAGAGTGTTTTTTTTTTTTCTCCAGGACTTTCTTTGAAACCAAACAAAACTCTAGTAAAACTACCATCAAAGCCCTTGTATTAGAATTCTGATTACACTTTATTCCTCTTTTAAAAAATGGTAAAATAGTCTTTTTATATCATATCAAAGAGTAAACCGATTATTTTGTTAAATATTTTATCTATTTTTACATTTGTAACTGTTTGGTTATTTCATTGGCTATATAAGTTTTTAAAAGTAAAAATGAATGAAATTTTTAATAGAAAGGATCAGTTTATACTTTAAACTAACATATGGAAACTAATCAATCTATTTTTTAAGTAAAAGGAATAAAATACAATTTAATTCCTAATATAAGACCTCTATGATATTTTTATCACAAAACTTTTTTTTTTTGTGAATTATAAAAAGAGAGCAAAGCCCTAATAAGGGTACAACTCGAACCCAAATCATATCTGAGGGGGTGAACACTTTAACCATCAAGCCAACATTTTTTTAATGAATTGCAAGAGAAAAGCAAAACCTTCATAGCAACGCAATTAGCGCGACTCAAACTCAGACCATATTTGAAGCGATAAACACTTTAACTATCAAGCCAACACAAATTATACCACTAAACCCTTTGATTTGTTAAAAAACTATAATCATGTTTTAACTGATGTTTTAGTTAAATGGTCGTGTTAGATTGTCCTTAAATATTTCTAAACCATTGAACCACCATTGGAGTAAAGAGGGGAAATTCAAACATTTTGTGCTTCTATTTCAAGCAAAAAGACAGACAGACAGACAAACTAGTCTGGTTTTTGTATGAAATTTGGGATTTTATTTTGATACTCTCTGATTAAAACTGATACAAAAGTAGAACTACTCTCTGCCATGTTTATCCATTTGGTTCAATTACCCTTTTTATTTTTCCTTCTTTTGGTTTAATTTTGATTTTAGTCCTCTATTATGTTTGCCAAAATCAAAGTATTCACCGTGCTCTCTAAAGAAGTAAACAACTGGCATGAAATGTGTTCCATTTCCATGATCAAAGATTTAGTGTCTAACCACATATTTAACCGTTATCGTTATAGTAATAATATGAATTCTTTTATTGTTATTTAATTATCTATTTTTCGTCTTAATTTTTGTTTTTTTGTTTTTTTTATATAGATTTTGAGCAATTCATTTAGAAGTTAATTCAACTCTTATGTCTAGTTCGACATATTAATCAATTCGCAATTCAACCGATTGATTCAATTCGATTGAAATAACATTGCTTCAAACCCTATAACCCTACAAGCTTGAGAAATAGAGAGAGCAGATCGGTGTGGGGCAAATGAGGGGAAATGGCAAGAACCCATTTATCATGAAGCGAAGAAGAAAGAAGACATGGACAGTATGGGACGAAGCATCATAGAAAATGACCAATGCTTTCGGCTTAAATCATAATAACCTATGAGGTGTTTTGCTTCTCTTTATGTTGTGAAGTGGGGGCAATTTTCTAGCCCTTCTCTTCTTTCCATTCTGCATTACCAATACAACAGTGCTTAAACATCAACTTACAATTTACGACTACATCATTACAATCAATTATTACAAACATTTAATTGAATAAGTAACTCAATTGAAACTGATTTATTTATATATGATTTACGTAAGTAAAATTATAATTTCCTGCAACAGTTGTAAGCCTTCATTTCTTCTAAACGCCATTTTAAAATATACTCAAGCTCTCATCGATCGATTTCTTATAATAACTGATGAATATGTTTGATAAAAACTGAAAAAGATCATGCCAATAAGAGTCTCCATATTGTTTATCCGAATCAACGCTTTATCATAACACCTATTTTATAATATAAATAATCCATCTAAACTATCTCATAATTCAGAATTTAAAACAGAGTATTGACCCAAGCTTTTATAAAACTAAAATTTCAAAAATCTAAATATATAATTCTTGAAAGGGTACTTCTAATTTAGCCTAGTTTTTAATTCACTTAAATCATATAATTAAGCATCAATATCTTATTGGAAGAATGATTGCTTAGTCATGAGTAATGTTTGATAAAGAAATTTCTTTTGTCATCATATTTTGTAATTTTTAGTTACTACCCATTAATGAATAATTTCTTTGAAGTGACTAATTAGTAGTTGAAAAGAATAATCAATCAAATTTGAGATTTAAATATATACTTCAACTTTTAGAGTATTTGGTACTTGAATTTGATACTTTTTAATTTGATACTTGAACTTGATATTTTTTCCTAATCTGGTACTTAAGCTTTTTTTAGATTTAATTGATACCTAAATTTATTAAATATTATAAAAATTATGCAAAACAATAACAATGTTGAATTTTTTTTTTTTGTTATTTTACAAAAATATTATTAGTTTTAGAAAAAAATCATGTTAAAAATAGGTATTGAGCTATGCTTAACAAATTAATATTAAAAAAGATTAGGTACCAAATTAAGAAAAAAAAGAGGCAAGTTTAGATATCAAATTGGATCCCAAAAAGTTTAAGCACCAACTTAAAAAAAAAAGTGTCAAGTTTAGGTATCAAATTAGAAAAAAATGTCAAATTTGAGTATCAAATTGAACCAAAAAAAAATTTAAGTATCAAATTAGGAAAAAATGTCAAATTTGAGTACCAAGTATTATATTATATTAATACCATTACTTATTTTATTTAGCATGGCATATTTTTTTATAAGAATCAGGGTTTGAAACTAAATTTTTTTTTAAAAAGATAAATGAAACGATTCAAATGGGATTCAATATCGATCCAATTGTTTATTCACTCGTAGGAATTGGGTGATTTGAAGAGACCATTACAACTCCTCTCTTCCCAATAATCTATACACCCTTTATCAATGTATGAACAATCATCTCTCGAGCTTCAACTCGTCAAATTCATATTTTTTTTAAAGAAAAACCCACCTCACTATTTTTTTGGGTGACAATAACCTTACAAAAGTGAGATATGTTTAGGAAATTGAGTGCCAGAGAAGGAAAGTGTGGTTTGGGGGGTGGTGGGTGGTCCTATAATGGAATTTGTAACATTGAGGGCATAGAAGCATGTGTAGGTGTCTCAACAATATGGTTCTGATTTTTGGGGTTTTTTTGCTCTCTTTAATTTTCTCTTTTGTGTGTAGTTCATCGAATCAAATTTGATTTTCATGGTAGATTCTTTGAGTGATGCATAAACATAAAAAACTTTTAGGACCATAACAAAAAAAACTTTAGGACCACGGGAGAAAAAAAATAACTGGGTTCATTGGTTAAATGTGTTATGGACTTGATATAGGGTCTTTTTTATGGACATTTATCTTTAGTGCGATGCGTTTAGTTTTTTTTTTGGTCTCACATTACAGTATTTAATCTCATTGTCATCGTTATTTTTACACTAACAGTAGGTAAATACATCGCCCATCCAAAATTACCCTTAATATCAAAATAAAAATTAGTAAAGAGTTTTATGTCATTTAAACGAAGATTAAGATTCAAGTT
Source organism: Kokia cookei (assembly GCA_039519145.1). Taxonomy (NCBI): domain Eukaryota; kingdom Viridiplantae; phylum Streptophyta; class Magnoliopsida; order Malvales; family Malvaceae; genus Kokia; species Kokia cookei. Next base: position 1,668,236 of record CM076903.1, read on the forward strand.
TTGAGTGCAAGGGTGATAGGAGAGGAAGTAAGAACCCCAACCCTCTTAAAATTGAAAAATTGCATTTTTTTTTTACCTTTTTTTTTTTTTTAAAGTATCCATCGGAACGAGCCTAGTAGCTAATCATTCGCATTCTGTAAGCCCATTAAAGAGTGGATGCTGGCCATAAGACTCGACCACTGGTTAAAGTATGGAGCAATTTTAAAATTCGTGGTCAGCATTCACCCCCTTAATGGGCTTACAAAATACGAATTATTAGTTACTGAACTCGTTCTAGTAGATACCTTAAGAAATAAAAATAAAAATAAAAAAATGCAATTTTTCAATTTTAAGAGGGTTCAAATTTTCAGTTTTTAAAATGTATAAAATCATAAATTAATAATGGTAAAATTATATTTTGACCACTAAAAAATGATAAGATTTTAATTTAGTCATTTAAAAAATGATAAAGATATTAATTAGCTAATACAATGGTGAAATTTCATTTTAACTCATTAAAATTTATAACTTAATTCCGCCCCTAATTTTTTTTTTTGGCTTTGCTCCTAGTTGGGTGTAATAGTAAAATACATTACACTTTTAAAGTAGACCGTAGATTGAAATCTTAGAGATAATATTGTTGGAAGGAGACCATCTATAAAAAATAGATTCGAGTTTTATAGATGAAGTAAACAACACTCTAAAAACTTTACTCTCAATTTAAAATTTTGACTTAATTGACAATTTAGTTAAATCCTAACATAATTATATGTTATACTTAACAACGATAATGGTAATAGGAAAGATCTCAAGGCAATAAGAAATAAAAAGAAGAATATATAGATTTTACGTGAAAAATTTTTATCAGAAAAAACACGGGCAGAGGAAGAGAAATCCACTAATGTTGAAAAACCAATAATACAAAAAGAGTTCGACTACACCTATTTGAAGGGTTAAACAACCCTATTATAAGCAATGTCTAATAGGAGAAGTATAGTTCTATCCGGATTTAATTTATGCGACATGATCTTTCATCCCCACAAATCTCCCAAATTTATTTTCTATTTTATTTTTTTAATAAATAACGAGATTGGGGGTCACACAATTTTAACATTATCGAATATGAAAAAAAACAATTATGCTAATAAGCTAATCTACATTTTTATCATATTTCAACGACTTTAATTTGCATCCAAATAAAATAGAAAAAATAATAAATTTTCTTTTTCAAATACTTAATTGACATAATATCAATAAATTTAAAATAATTTGAAGTTTAAAGATTAATTTAAAAAATATCATAATATACAAATAATATAACTAATTTTATATGTAATGTTTTAATAATATAACTTATTTTATATATAAAATAATATTTTAATAATTTTTAATTAAATTGGTGTTTCATTAATTATTAATTCTAATTATTGAGTAAGCCTAACGCCTCCGCGAACATCTCACAGTCCTTTCCTCGAAGACATAAAATATGCAATACATAATTTAAATATAATATTTTTATATCAAGGTGACGTAATAGTCGGTCTAATTTTAATTTTTTATTGTATTAAAAATTTGGAATTTTTTTTTCTTCTAATTTTTAAAATATTATTAGCAAGTCAAACTAATGAAAGTATAGTTTCTGTCGTAAAAAGTAAGATTTTATTTATTATTATTCCATAATACAATTGGTATCATCTAAAAATTTAGTTGGTTTGTCGATTGAGTGTTAGCTTAATCGGTATGAATATTATTGTCAATGTAGGAGGACGTAAGTTTAAATATGCTAAAACGCATTATCTTCCTATTTATAAATTGGAGAGAGACTTTGAACAGTTTTAGTTATTATCAAATTGAACCAATTAGTATCGTTATAAAGAAATTAAATTATATTACTTTAAAGTATTAAAATAAATAATTTTCAAATTTTAACTTAGTAAAAGGTAAAAATATCTGGAGATTTTAGTATTAAGAATCACATTGCATTTTGATCTTTCTATTTAAAATTTAGATAAATTAATTCTTATACATTAAATAAAAGAATAAATTGACCATTTTGTTAAAAAAATTATCTATTATCAACGTTAAGTGATGAAATATTATTATCAGTCCATGTTCATCCATTTCGTTTGTTAATAATTCTTTCGATTTTGCTTGAATTAATCCTATTATGCTAGCATGATACACACATAGCACATCAAATGTCACTGTATGGTTATTTCATAACACTTAACAATAAAAATGGATGAATTTTTAACAAAAATAATTTACTCTTTAATCTAATATATAAAGATTAATTTATTTATTTTTAGATAAAATAAGTAAAATACAATCCGACTCTTAATACACAGAAACTTCCATGATACTTTTATCCATAATAAAAGGATTAAAACCATAATTATACCCCTACCATCCTTAATCCGATTTCATTACCTTTTTACTACTAAAAATACCCCCTTCACTATTTTAATCCCCCAAAACCCACTTCCACGTGTAAAACCTTTTTCCAATATTACCCTCACCTACACACGTTGCTACTTCCTCACGCGAGTACAATACTCTCTCTCTCTCTCCGTCAATTTTTTTAAAAAAAAAAAGAAAATTAAAAATGGTGAGTTAATAAAGTTAATAAAAAATATATAAATTAAATATTTTTCATATAGTCTCCAATGGCAACGTCCTAAGCACAAAAATGCCTAGTACGACCGTTATACTCTCAAATCTCGCCTACACAACAGTCCCCCACTTTCACTTTCTCTCTCGCCGCCGGCAACGGTCGTTTTTTCCGGCTCTTTTATTTGTTTTCCTTTCGGAAAATTCATGCTTTAAGGGTTTTGAAAAGGAAAAAAATCTATTAATCTCTGGAAAGTTGTTTTAATTAACTCAAATCTAATCTCTGATCTTTCCTTTTTAATTTTTTTTTTGAAGTGATTTTTTGGGAGGTTTTTTAATAGATACGGTTAGGGTTTGGGTAGAATTAAAGAATCTGGGGTGGCGGGGGAATTGAAGTTTTGTGAGTGCACGCAAATATGGTAACTGCAGTATCTGCTACGGTAATCTCTAAACGGAACGGAGGAGGACCAAGGCCACAGCCACGGCCACGGCCTCGGCCTCCGTTATTACCTTCCGACCCCGACAATGCCATCGTTCCACGAAGTCTAAAATTCCGAGAAGTTACTTCCCGTTATTTGTCCACGTCATCATCGTCTAATTCGTCAACGTCATCTTCTTCGTCTTCCGGAGCTTACACTAAACGGTGTCCGTCGCCGTCTGTTTCGAGGACTCCTACTGTTACGACGCCGTCGGTTGTCAAGAGGTCACAGTCAGTGGAACGGAGGCGGACGGTGACGCCGCGGTCTTATAATTCTACGGATTTGAGCGGTGATAACAACAAGAAAAGCAACGGCGAAGTATCAGCTGCTCAGAAATTGCTTTTCACTTCGACGAGAAGCTTGTCCGTTTCGTTTCAGGGAGAGTCGTTTTCGTATCAGTTTAGCAAAGCTAAACCATCTCCATCTCCATCTCCAACCGCTACGAGAAAAGGAACGCCGGAGAGGCGGAAGCCGACGGAGACAACGACTCTGGTAAAAGGAACAGTTCAAACGGAGAATTCAAAGACGGAGCGGTGGCCAGCGAGGATAAGGCAACCGGACTCCATGACTAGAAGCGTGGATTGCACCGACGAGAGGAAGAGATTAAACGGATCTGTTAACGGCAATGTAGTTAGGGCACTACAGAATTCCATGGTCGGTAATAGAGATTTAACGGCCGTTGGATCTGAGGCTCAATCTGATCACGCGGCTTCTGATACTGAAAGTGTTTCCTCTGCTAGTACTTCAGGTGCTCTTGAAAGTCCTTGTAACGGTAACGGAGACGTTAACCGTGGGCGACCGGGGATAATTGTCCCGGCTAGGTTCTGGCATGAGACTGCTACTCATTCACGCCGCTCCGATTCGGGCTCGCCGGTTTCTAGGAAAAATACGGCACCGTCTAAGCTAATTGCACCGGATAAGTTTAGAATTGATAGTCCTTCGTCATCCCCGAAAGGTGTAATGAGCAGCAGAGGACAGCTATCGCCAATTCGTGGTCCTGTTCGGCCTGCATCACCGAGTAAGCTTGGGGCGTCCTTGACTTCGTCTCCTTTGAGGGGAATGAGTCCCTCTAGAGTGAGGAATGGGTTGGGTGATAGTTTGATAAATACGCCGTCGATTTTGAGCTTTTCTGGTGATGTTATTAAGATGGGTAAGATTGGGGAGAACAAGGTTTCGAATGCTCATTTGCTGAGGCTACTTTATAATCGTTTGTTGCAGTGGCGATTTGTTAATGCTAGGGCAGATGCTGTTTTGTCTTCCCAGAGGTCTAACGCAGAGGTATGGCTCTTTCTTCTTGCGTTGGGCCATTATATTTGCTTGATTTATGCTACCATGCTTCAATTTTGCATGCTTTACTATACCTCTTTGGAAATGGTTGCATGCCTTTGCTGGCAAAGGATTATAACTAAGATTTGTGTTATGGGAGATTCAGCAAAACGCCATAGATCTTTTTGAACAAACGCATTTGAACGTCTGTTGCTAGTAGACATGCCTTTTTGTTAGGTGACAGGTGAAAAAATTGTCAAATTTCTATGTGAATTTTGTTATGGGAGTCTCAACAAAGTGCCTTAGATCTTTCCTCGGGCAATGTAGGATTTTAGTGCCTAGAGTGCCTTGCTCTTTGACAATATTGCAAGTTCTTTATCATGGATTTTGTTATGTTAAATTTCTATGAACATAGCCTGGCTAATAATTTTTTCACCCCCTTCATAAATCAGCTTTTCCATCGAAATGCTTATTTTGGCTATGTATAAGGTATCATAATACAGCCTTTGATAAGTGGATGAAGATCTAGAATTAAAGGGGGACCTTGATGATTGGATGGGATGAAAAGAGACTACCTGCCTGCTTTGCATACGATTTTCCTTTGCTCTGAATGCACAAGCCATGTGAGAGACATTGGGTTCATTATATTTTGATTTCTAATTAAGATTGAAAGCCAAAAAAGCTAAATTTCTAAGAGGAAGACATAGGCTTAGTAATAAGTCAAAAACCAGTTGGTAACAATTTGATCAATTGGAGGCAACCACAGTTTCTGGTTTTATGTGCCTTAGAAACAGCTGTAGTTGATGACATATTGCTGCCCGAGAAAGGAGAAATGGAGGAAATAAGAGTTGCATTGTGATTTTTCATATTTTAATGGCTGATGTGATTGAAATTCATTTTTATCTTTTTGCATTGTTTGTTAGTGTACAGCACTGCATTTTAACAGTCCTTTTGATTCTCGGGTTTCATATGGTTTATTTCTGTAGTTATCATATGACAAAAAATCGTTATCATGCTTTTGTAACAGAAAAGCCTCTATAATGTATTGACAACTACCTCAAAACTGCGAGAATCTGTTAGAGCCAAAAGAGCTGAGTTACAGTTGCTGAGGCAAAACTTGAAGCTGATTTCCATCCTTAAGGGACAAGTAAGAACCATCTCTCTATTGTGCATTTATTTCTTGTTGACTTGATGTTTTCTTGGATTGTTTTATGATTTGTCATTGTTTTGCTGATCTTAACTCGATTATCACTGGTTTTTCAATATCTACCCCTTCCATTACATTTCAACATGTAGATTTCTCTCTTTTGCTCTCTCTGTATGTCTCTCTTCCCCCCCTCCCTTTCAATTGTGATTCAAATTTCTAACCTCGTATACATTGCTTGCTTATCTCATGAAACCTGAAATTTATGTTCTTTTTGAGTTTCCTAACTCTGATTTGAATTGCAATTTTCAATTTCATGAGATCAAATGCTTTTTCAACTATTGACTTTTATGGTATTATATTATTTCCTTCGATGAGTGCAGATGATATTTTTGGACGAATGGGCTCTCCTGGACCATGATTATTTCAGTTCACTATCTGGGGCTACTGAAGCTCTGAAGGCTAGCACGTTCCGCCTTCCAGTTGTTTCTGGGGCGAGGGTAAGTTCCGTCTTCTGACTTTCTTCAATTTCATTGGCTCATTTGAGCTGTAGCATCTCAGTTTCCAATGCATTGGCTTGCTTGGCTCCTAAAAGAAATACCTTTCTTGTCTCTTCATTTGTTTAGGCTGATGTCCAGAAATTGAAGGATGCTATTTGTTCAGCAGTTGATGTAATGCAGGCTATGGCATCCTCAATATGCTCTTTGTTATCAAGGGTATTCCTTTCTTTTCTTTTTCCTCATACCCTACCCTCCACCCTCCATTTTCTATTTTATTCGCAAGCTTTGAATTTTCCTTTGCCCCTATTCTGTGTGCAAACCTTTTATTTTCCTAAGTACTAGATTTAGATAAGCTGCAACCTGAAAAAATTATTGCATATCTGTCTGACCTTTTTTTTCTTGGAAAAAGATATGAAGGTTGAGTACTCTTTTACTAACTAATTATTTTTCTTCATTGGGTGTTAAGTATAGAGATTTCTTACAGTTAAGGATAAACATCTTTTAAAAACTATCTATGATAGAAAGAAGAATTAATGATGATCTTGTGACTCTCCTTTTGTACAAATCTGTTTATATCTTGTGGCCTTAGTTTGGTTCCTAATTGTTGAATGATGAGTTTATACTATGGTTGCCCGGCATATTTGGCTGATTATTGACCCAGTGAAATGAAAATGATCATCCATACTACAGGAAGTCATCCGGTTATCAGTCTATCCTGCTAGTTGTTTCCTCGTTTTCGTAATTATGATATATCCTTCATCAACATATTATAATACTTGTTTCCTCCCATGTTACCTTGTTTCTACCCTATATAGAATATTTTGTTACTTCCCTTGGATATACCACTTGTCAAAGTTTGGCCTTTGGTATAAGCTTAAATCTTAGAGCTTGTTCTCTTACACGTGAACTTTTGAGTCAAGTGGATTGGTGGTGGCTGCTGTAAAATTCTTTATGATCCTCGAAGAGTGAAGTTTTGCAATTGTTTTGACTCTATGTTAGTTTTATTGGTTTTTTCTGTACTTATTCAAACCTGTACTGGAAGTGACAATATTGATTTTAGTAGCAATATCAATTTGGCTCTATTCTTTTATACTCGCTTCTAATTCGTCTCTTTATTTTCGGTTGTTAGGTTGCAAAACTCAACTCTTTGCTGGCTGAACTCGGAAATTTAAGTGCAAACGAGTTTGCTTTACTTAACCAGTGCAAAGATCTTCTGTTGGCAATTGCTGCTATGCAGGTAAGTATCGTCTTTGTCCGGTTTTATTACAAAAATCACAGCATACAACTTGTTTTTACGCTAATTTTGCTAATATCCAGGTGAAAGAATGTAGCTTGAAAACACACGTCTTACAACTAAATCACATACCTTCCGGCTTGACTTGACGACAAAATTGTAAAGCTCATGTGATTTCACTCCTCCCTAATACTAACCTGACATCAACCTCCCCATCTCCATTTCATCGGCAGGAAAAAAAAAGGTAACAATAATAACTTTCCAATTCAACGGATTGAGTTTGATATGCATGAGAGTGATGATCTGGTCTTTGTTTGATACATGAAAAAATTCATGGTTATGTGTAATTTAGTGGCGTAGGTTAAGGAAAAATGTGTTCTGATTGTGAAGTTAGATAGTTTTACAGGTATTTCTTTTTTTATATGTAGGGCAAAGGAAAAGCATATAAATATGTATAAAATGATGGCTTTCCAACTTTAGTCAGTGAGGGGTTCCTTAGGTTTTAAGCTTTGATTGTTTGTTTGTTTGTGTTCATATAATGAGTGATTGTGTAATCTTGTGTATTTTGATTAGAATGAAAATTACATGTAACTGTGTAACGGACCCCAACTTCCCCTTTAATGCTTTGCTTGGTACAAATATGGTATATATATGTGTGTGTATATACGTTTAAGCGTATGATATAAAGTTGGTTTAGGGTTAGTATAAAAAAAGTAATGGAGTAAAATATTATAATTCCACAAGCAGGTTTTAAATATTGATAAATACCATTATATATCTCATTTTTTAATACTTAAAAATTTTTGAACGTGGCTTGTGGGATTTAAAAGTTCCGTTAGTAATGTATTAAAACATTTTATTAAAAAATGTTTTTTTTTTTTAATTCTGCTTAGGGAGTTTGAATACTTCACACACAAAAAAAATTAGGTTAAATAAGGGCTTAAATTTAGCAACTATTCAGAATATTTTTGTCCAAGTTAGTCTCTAAATTTGACAAATTGATGGTCTTTAAACTTGATAATTGTTTTTACATTGGGTTTAAACTTCTTTTTTGTTTAAGCTAGTCTTTGAAGGTGCAATTGTTCCGATGTTGGGGTTTGATTTTTTTTTTTCCAATTTAGTTTTTGATATTTTTTTGAAAACCTTAAAGTTCATGCTTTAATGTGGGAGTAATTATCAAGTTTAAGCCTTAATACGAGAATAATTATCAAATTTAGTGACTAATTTGAAAAAGAAACAATTCAAGTTTTAATATGAAAATAATTACTTACTTTAGGTTTTCTTATGGGAATAATTATTAAATTTTATGGATTAATTTAGAAAAAAAGTTTGAAGTCGAGTTGATGGCAAATTTAAGATTCAAATAGTGATTTAATTTCAAAATATTTATATTTTGTGTTTGATAATTTTAAATTCCACAATGAGGCTTGAAATGGTGGCACATACTTCTAAAATGTAGTAATAAAAAATTATTATTAGTTTGTACATTGAGAGAGTGATTTTTTAACTCCATAATCAAAATAAAATAATAGATGCACTTTTCTTGGATTAGTATTTGGTTTTGGTATATTAATGTACTTATTTTATTTTATAAGTAGTTTTAAAAAATCAACATGGTTCTTTCTTTTTTTTTAATATTTTATTATATTTTTATAGGGTATTTGTCAAATTTTTGAAGTCTAAAAATTTTACTATTAATGTACCAAATATTATTTCCTTAAAAAGATATTGTTATTTAATTATGGGTGTGGTTAAGAATTATTTAATAATTATTTTAGAAAAGTTGTTTTATGTTTAACACATATTTCATGAATATATGAAAAAATGCGTAAATTATTTATTTTGTAAATATTAATCTAACCAGTATCAGGTAAAATAAAACAAAAGAATAGAAAAAAAAAAAAACTTGATTTGACTTCTATATTCCAAACATGGAGAAGACACCAGAAAGATTTCCCTTCGTTTCGTTCAATTTTCAAGCACAATTCTAAATGATAAGATTAGAATGCTATTTTGATATTGACATATTTAATTTAATTTACTTCAAGCTGATAAAAGAATCTCAGTACAAAGAAGAGGTTATAAAATATGGTAAAAGTATTACGAAAGTCTTTAATTTATAGGAGTTAGATTATATTATATTTTATTAATTAAAAAAAGTGATTTAATTTTTGCACATTACATCAAAGAACAACTTGTTATTTTTGTTAAAAATTTTATTTATTTTTATTATTAAAAATTGACATGGTTATATGTGACGAGCCATGTATATCTAATTTTGACATAAAGAGATTAGTTTTTAACAACAAAAATAGATGAGATTTTTCACAGGATGATTATTTTCCTTTTTAATATAATATATAAAAATTAATTTGTTCATTGTTTTAGTAGAAAAAATAAATACAATCCGATTCTCAATATAAAAGCTTTCGTAATTCTTTTACCTATCAATGATAGCAATGCAAGTTTCACCTCTAATCAAAGAGCCCATACGTTCACCCTTAGAGAAAAAATCCAAAGGTTGACAAATTAAAATTGCAAGACAATTTGCAAATCAAGCGTACAAACAATTTTACCGTAACGAAGCAATTCAATTTGAGATCAGAGCCAAAGGTTGGTATCTTATTAATGAATATGAAGATGAGAGATGAAGAAGAAGATGATGACGGGAGCGAGGGAAGGGTGAGTGGCATCGATTAGGCAGTTGAACACGGTGATAGAGCTTGAAATTTTTTTGGAGGGATCAGAACTAAATTATATTTTTTTACGATAGTTAAATTATTTTTTATTATTTTTGGAGGGCCAAAATATAATTTTATCATTTTAAGGGATTATGACCTCCTAAATTTCTATTACGTTTCGCTACTGATTGAACAAATGTTCATTTAGAAAAAGTTTAAGGGAGGGATGAAAGAAAAGATGAAAACCCTATTTTGCTTACAATTAACCAAATTCACAAGAACCAAGCTCTAGTAAAAGAAAAAAAGTGAACTTTTTATTTTTTATAAACTAAATCAATTAAATAAATCATTAAAAAATTATAAAAATAAATAATATTAAAAATCAATTCTATCATCTTTTTTAATTTGATTCAATTAATGTATCGATTCATGATTGAATTGAATTAAATTGAAACATTTTTTTGAAATCGATTTGACCAGTTAATCTAGTTCAATTCATATAACCATCGACTCAATCGAAGCCTTCTATATTTGATGCTTAAAAAAAAGCTCAACTTTTTTTTTTAACCATCCGAATAAATTATTATGAGAGTACATCATCTTTCTTTATTTTACTTTTGTTTTTCCCTTAATTTATGTCTGAATTGTGGACAACGAGAGACATGCTTTACAGACTTTGGTGATGTAATTTGAATAATGCCAAAATATCGAATAAAGTACTCTAATATTCAATTCTATTCAATCCAATCCAAATTCCGAAATGTGAGTGAATGAAGTTCAAACAAAAATGGTGAATGGGACCCACAACATATGCAAATAGACGCGGCGAAGCGATGGAAGGGAGCATATAACCTTTTTTGCTTTTTCCTCTCAATCACCCCTTTTCTCTTCTAATAATTTAAATAATAATGAAAGGTCAAATTCTATTTCTGATCCTTCTATTTTACTTATATTTATGATTTAATCCCTTGTTTAGTGTTTCTATGTAAGCCAATTTCTTATTTACATGGCACGGTTCCATGATTTGATGTACTAAGACTAAGTATGCCCCTCATGCAGGTCAACACATGTTTTCTGAGCAGGGGTTCGCCTGCATGGTGATGCGAACCCATGCAGGCGAACTATATATCAACGAACTATACTTCGTCGGTCGGGTTGTGGGTTGGTATGGGAATCAAGTCAATTGGTCTGGGAAATGGATAGAGGTGAATACCATAACATCCTTATACTTTAGAATGATTTGGTCTTCTCGTTTCTATACTATTATTAGCTAATTCAATTTGTTAACACCATTAATTATTCTCGTTAATTGAACTTCCGATTCATCATGTTGACGAGAATTTCTTTTTGTTTTAGATGAGAAATTAGTGTAACAATTTTAAATCAATATTTTAATAGGAATAGTTAGCAATTTTAATAATTTAGACTAACTAGTAACATATCATAAGAATTAGACTATGCCACATTTACTATATGGATGAAAATTTTATGTAACAAATTACAAAAAAAAAATACGAAGGGGGTAGGTAGGGTTGCAAAGACCCTACCCCCCTCAAAATTGAAAAATTATAATTCTAATCCCTCTATAAATTAATATAAAAAAATTTATGCTTTTCCCTCTCTCAAAATGAAAAAAAAAATCTTATTTAATTCCTTCAAAAATGATAAAATAATAAATTAATACATGATAAAATCTATATTTGACATCTCAAAAATTTATAATTTGATTTTGGCCCCATAAAAAAGATTTTGGATTCGCTCTTGACGATTAGTAAAATTGATATAATAAAAACTATGATACTTTGGGTTCAAATCTCATCACATGTATATATTTTTCTTAGATTTTATATGAAAATATACAAAGATAAAAATACCCTCAAAATAATATTTGTTGCTTTATAAAGGTAATGAGTTTATAATAATTTCACAACTGAGTTAAAACCTGGTTGATGAGCAATACCAACTCAATCAAACTCTTAAAGAATAGTACAAATAAAAAGATTAAATTATGTCAAATTAAATTCTAAATGTGGGCATAGTAAAAGGAGCAAAACTATAATTTGACCTAATACCAATGATAATGAACAAAACACAGAGAATTTATGGGTGATGCCGTGGAACCCACTTCCAGTGGAGGATGGCTTAGCTTATATTTTGAGTGAAGCTGACGTGTACCCCCACAATTTTTTCCTCTTTTATTTTTAGAATTCTTAATTTTTGGACCAACCCCAACACATTTTTAAAGAAAAATTAATTAATTGTTTTTTTAATTTGATTACACTCGTGGATTAAGTCTTAGCTCAATTGGTATTGTTATCAATATAGAAAGACGTAAATTTGAGTGCACTGAAACGTATTATCTTCTTATTTATGAGTTAAAAAAATCTATAAATAAATTTAAATATTATGCAAAAAAAAAAAAAAAAAAACATATCCTATAATACAGATTTGTTAAAAAAAAATTGATTACACTCTCTAAAGTTGCATGTAATATGACATATGAGAACACTCATTGCATATAGACAGTTTTCAATAATCAAATCAGCTGACTTCATCTTCATGTGCTACATTTTCTATGTTTTAGTTAAATGATTAAATATTTCATTCTATTAAAAAAAAATCCCTAAGCTATATTGATTTATTAGATAAGTCCTTATACCTGCATACTTTTATTACAATTAATTTAACTCTTGTGATTATGCTATTTAAGTAAGCTCTTATTTTAATGATTTGTGCTGAGGGTTTAAGGATAAATTAGAAGTTAAGAAGAGTTATTTTGGTGACGGAATTCACTTAGTAGAGAATGATCGGAATACGGATATTGGAAAAATATAGGAGAGAAGAGGAGAAAGTTGAGAGTATTAGAGAAAAGAGAGTTTCTTTGTCCCATTTTTCGATGCCAATGAGCCTTACAATGGTTGTTCCTCGTGGTTTTCGAAATACCATGTGTTACTCTTTTTTATTATCGTATGTATGACTAGTATGTTTGGAGAACGAATATGTGTGACATGTGAATGATAGATATATTGTTCATGTCAAATATCCGATCCTTTTGATTTAAGCTCACGAGATTTTATGCTCATAATATATTGATTAATAGGATCACGAGTCTTATAAGATGGGCTCGCGAGATATAGGTATATATATAGAACATGGTAGTATGTTCATCATCTTGTCTAATTAAAAAATTATAGTAATTAGAGATTGCAGCAAACCAAAGATAAATAGGCTAATGAATGCTTATATTGGATAAATTGCTGATTAATCCATTTTGCTATATTTGAAATATTACCATTAATTACAATTAATGATGAAACTTATCATTCATTTCTTAATTATCATTAATCATTCTCATCCATCCCTCTTTTCAAAATCAAACCCTTTCTCTTCTTCTTCATCTAATTTGCATTTATTCTTTAATTATTATTATTTTTCATTCTCTTCTTGTAATTTAAGGTCCAAAAAATAAAATTTGCTTTATTTAGTAATTACCTATTCTATTTGTTTAATCATTCTCAATCCGAGTTCAAGTTTGAATTACTTAAGCTATCAAATAAGCTAAGTTTAAATATCTTAATACTTGATCAGAGTATTTCGTGAGCATCATCGAGTTTTTTATAATTCGAACTTAGAATATATAAATTACATAAACAAGCTTAATCAAACTAAACTCGAATAGTTCAATTTTATTTTGAGTTGAACTCGAGTTGAGATAATATAACATTTATCAAACTCCAAGTCAAGTTTCATAATTTTCAGTATTCGAACTCGGCTCGATTATAAAACAAATAATTTCACAATTAAAAATAGAAAAAAGGGTTTATGCTAATATTATTATTTTCTTCATTATTAAGTATTGACTACATGGGCAGTTTATATATATTAAAAAAAGAGATAATTTTTTTAAAAAAGTAATTATTTTTCTTAAACAAAGAGATTCAAAATTTTAGTTTCTTGGGTTTCTTCATTTCCATTGCTTCCAAGAATGGTAATCTCCGATTCTTCTGAATAAAACGACACCGCTTTAGCTCTCATTTCTCCGCCCAACTTAGTCGTCACAGACAAGCTAAGATCCGACGGCACCGTCAAAACTGATTGATTCTCTGTCGTCATCATCATCGTCGTTGTTAACGGCTTCGATTCAAAGTTGCACGACTTAACACAGAAACGATCTGATGACTCGTCACAACTCGGTGTCCAAGTTCCAGCCGAAATTGGTCGTAAAGCTCCGCCCTGAAGAACCGTTTCCACCGCCGCTTGACAGATATGCCAGTTACCACTCGATAACAACCCCACCGCTCCGTTCACCGGATTCACAGTTCGACCACATGCCTCAAACAATAAAGACTGAAACAAAGCTATAACAAAAAAAAAAACCTAAAATAAATACACGTAAAATTATATAAAAAGGTCAAATTTTGTTAATGGTGATTCTAGTATACTAAAATTTATAATTTAATCCCTATCTTTTAATTTTAATATAATTTAATCCTCTACCTTTATTGTAATTTTAAACTTTCATATTGTTTTGTAATACATTTTAATCCTTTTTAGCATGAAATTCTTAAGTTTAACCCTCAAAAATTTATATTCTTACCAAAAGTTCCTTTCTTCACCCTGGTATGGACTAAATCAAATTTAAATACAATATAGTGACTAAAAATAGAATTTAACCAAATGGGTAATCAACGTAAACATGAAGGGACATAACACACATACCGGGACGTTGAGATTCAGGGACGGAGGAGATAAGCGAAAGGAGATCACTCCGGCCAAAAAACTTAGCGAGAAACAAGGTAGCGTTGCCTTGAGCTTCAGCCGATTCAATCCACCGTAAAGTCGACCGTAACACACATGTCTCGCTGCATCCTTTTCGTAAAACTCGGCAGCCATTGCAGCTCATTTTTTTTGTTCTTCTTCAACTCACCACCACCGTTCCGATCCTAACAAAAAAAAAAGACCCAGATTTTGTTTTGTTGATCGGAGAAGAAGAGAAAACTTGAAAATGAAGCAAAGGGAGTGAAGTGAAAGGGAGTAAGCAGAGGCTAAGAGGGTTGATACTAATATAGCAATGAGAAAGGGGGACGTAAGGGAAGGTTGTAAGGATGGTGGTGGTGGTGGTGGTGGTATTAAATTAAATTAAGGTGATGAAGGTGGATTTGAGTTAAAAATTAACCATGGTTAGGTTAAAGAGTTTGTGATGGTGATGGTGGTGGGTGGGGTAATCGAGAGAGGAAAGGAATATTTTCCACAACTCTGGGCACGACCGGCTACGTGGTTCCGCTTCCTTTTTGTTACTTTTTTTTTTGGTGAATACTTTTTATTCTTTCTTTGTTTTTCTATATGTTGCGCCGTTGGATTTTATCTTTTCTTTATTCTTTGATTTTCTCAATTTCATAATTGGATTATTCTTTAGATAAGTTGGATTAAAAACCGATTGAAATATTAGTATGAAGGAAGACATTAGATCGATTGATTCACGAACTGATACGAATAGATTGAATTAAGATAAAAACTGGTTAAATCGACGGATGGGTAAATATACATTTTGATACTTGAATTTGACTTCAAGGTTCAAATTAGTACTTAAAGTTTTTTAGGTCCAATTAGGTATTTGTGTAACATCTGCGTGCTTGAATCGGATTTGGAACAGTGATAAAATAGAATTGAGAATTAGAAATGTTTAGTTGAAGTGATGAAGGTTAGAAAAATTTAAGGATTAAATAGTAAAGGAGAGGAAATATGAGGGACTAAATAGCGAATTATCCAAATTAAATTTTGAGTCATCATGGGAATTAGATTGATTGAGGAGGGGCAAAAGAGTAATTTGGTGGAAGATATTTCTGGAGGCAAAGTTTTGGGCCAAAGTGAAAAGTTGGAAGGCCCAGGGATTAAAAGTGCAATTTTACTATTTTTATTAAGTGAGATATTTTTGAAGAAAAGTCTAAAGAATTTGAGAGAAAGAAAAAGAAATAAAAGATGAAAAATATCATCTTTTTTATAATGCTTAACCGTCCATGCCTATTCTCTCTCCATCCAACTTTTGTTTTTATTCCAATTTAGTCCCTTCACCATTGTTAAGCCCTCCAAGCTTCAAAATCCTCCATTTTCTTTGAAATTTCCTTAAGAAAGGCATAGAGGGAAGCTAGTAGACACCTTAATTTCCTTATAGAGTCCACTTTGAAGTGTTAAAGTGGATAAAGATTGAATTAGAATTTTGGAAATTTAAGAACAAAGGTAAGAGATGATTCAATTTTCATGACATACATGTATATTTACATAATTTAGCATGAAAAAGTATTGAATTCTAGTCTTAAGCTTATATGTGTTTGTATGAAATTGAAGAAAGAGGGAGGAAGGACAAGGACTAAATTGAAGAAAAAGGAAAGGAGAAAGCTACGGTGTGAGAAGAAATTATCAACAAGTGAGGTAAGTACTACAAGTTTTAAAAGGCTTAGAATTAATTAAGTTAAAGTGTTTATAATTTTAACATATATGATTAATTATGATAAAAATGATATGTTTAATTATAAGTGTTAATTATGTATGATTGAATGAAATCTAGTATAAAGAAACATGAGAAATGAACTATTCTCATTAAAACAGCTTGGACAGAATCAGAGGACTAACTTTAAAAATTCACCAAAAATTGTATAAAAAGAGTTAAGAGTTTAATGAAATATGAAATTAAAGCTTATTGAGTGTAGTTCCATATGGAAGAAACGGGGATGGAAATGGATCTGTATATTCTGAGATATATCTGATTTTATGCAACACGGTCAGAGTAGGTTTGAGTTCCCCTATTATGACTTTGAAAAATCATAGAAAAATGAATAAAAATTATTAGAGACTGAAATTTATATGGCTGAATCCTTAATGAGTCTATTTTCAAAAGAAATAGACAGAAACATCATTTGATCTATGTACTAAAAGATAGATAATTTTTAGTGAAGAAAGGTCGAAACTGTCAGGCAGCAGAGAAGGGGTAAATTGAAAGAATTTACTGTACAAATTGGCTAAAGTAAAAATTCTGAAATTTTTATGGTAAAAATATATTTGAGTCTAATTTCAGAATCATCAAGCGAATTATAATTTAGATTCAAGATATAAATAATTTGTGACTGTGACGCAAGTGGACAACTTTGAAAATTAATGTGAAAATAAGAGTAAAAAGGTATATGATGATATATATGTGGTGAACAATGTATATGTGAAATATTATGTGTTTAATTATAAATATTGATTATATGATAAAATGGTGATATTGTGTAAGCCTTTGAGTAAATAACGGTGAGAAATACATGATTATGTATATGTGAAGAGAAATGTAAATGTGATATATGAAATTATGAGAAATGATGAATATGAGAGATTATGCTCATGTAGACAAGTTAGAATCATTGTGATAATAGTAGCATGCCATTAAGGAACACTAGCGCGCCCTCTATTTAGCACATTTCGTGCCCTCTGTTCAGCATTGTGTGTGCCCTCTATTATTAGCACTTCACGTGCCCTTTGGTTAGCACTTTGTGTGCTCTCTGTTACCCAACACTTATGTGCCCTCTGTTAAGTACTTCGGTACTTTCTGTTAGTTCCGTTTATCCGATAGGTTCTATAAAAGTCTATTATGGGCCAAATGGATAAATAAGCTAAATGAGCTATGGTCAAGAAAGCCATGATGGGTAAATTGTGAAAAGCGAAAGAATGTGCAAGTTATGACATTGAGGTAAGTGAAATGATGAATACATGAAAGATAAGTACTATATGCGTATGTGTAATTAAATGTTGATAATGAAATGAACTAATGTGGCTGAAATGACTAAGTTGTGAAAAAGGGATGAAAATGTAAAATCCACCATTGAGGTAAGTTGGAATATGAGAATGAATGTGTATTGTGGTGGATTAAGGTAAGTTAAATGTTACATGCAAGAAAGGTTAGAAATTTTATACATATGAGTATTTAAATGTTTGATAAAATTAAGCAATAAATAAATAATCATATATTATGCTTGTAGTGCTTACTAAGTCTTCACCGGCTTAACGCGTTTATTTTAACGTGTAGGTACAAAAGCTACGAAAAGTTAGAGTCGAGCAAGGGACCTCTCATCACATCACATCACTCTTGGAAGATTTCAAGCTTAGGTACTTTATTTTGAAGTAAAATGACATGTACAAATGATATTACTTGATGTTCTTAATGAATGAGTTTCATATGTTGTTTTTGAAACTTTATATATATATATATATATTAGAAGAAAAATTTTATTATATTCATTTTTAATTCTTTGGCACTGTATGTAATACTTTTATACCGGGTTTATACGTGTGAACCGGGTGTAGGGGTGTTACAGTTTGAACTTGACTTCATAATTCAAATTGGTCCAAATAACTAAGTACTAATTTAGACAAAAAAAAAAGCCAAGTTCAAGTACTTAATTTAATCAAAATAAACTTTAGGTACCAAATTGAACTTAAAGTAAAATTCAAATATCTAATTAATCAAAAAAAAACTTTAAGTATCAATTTGAACCTTAAGCCAAGTTTAGGTACCCTTTCCTTATTATTCATCTCCACCGTTCAATTCTTTTTCCATCTCTATGGGTAAATTTTTAGTGATATTCTTCTAAAGTTTAGAAGTGTTCTCCCTCGATGTTGTAAAATTCAACAAATTGATTAAATTGAAAATTGACAGTTTGAGTGGTTCAATCGATAATATATAACAAGAAATAGAATAGTTATTTTTATTTTATTTAATTATAGTTGAACTAGAAATTTAATTAGTTAAATAGATGGTCAAATTAATTCAACCATCGGTCCAATTCTTACAACATTATTTTTAATTGAATCTCGAAGTATCCACATTGAACTAATAGGGTTTTTGTCAGCATAGTCCTTAATTTAGGTGTTAAATACCAATTCAAATGGGAAACATATTAAAAACATGTGGATTGAAATGTAAATATGTGTGTACCCAGGCTCGGTCCTGGAAGTGGTCTGGAAGTGCGGCTACCAAAGGCCCAAGGTTAAAAAGAGTCCAAAATTTTGTTTTTTATATTTTTAAGGGCTTATTTTTTTTTTTTAACTTTTAAAGGTTAAAAAAAATTATCAACTTTTAAGGGCCCCAAAATTTTTTAATTAGCTTTTAAAAACCCAAAAATGTCAAGAACGGCTTATGTGTACTTATCACATGAATAACTTGGATTTGATATTAAAGTTATGAGGGTTATTTCTTTTCTTCTAGAATATCATATCCAAACCATACATATAATAAGCTCGCACACATTTACAATTTGATCTTTGTGTTCTAATTATGCTTCATATTTGAGGTAGCATTTAATAGTTAATATAATTGTTAGGTTGATTGAAGAACCATTTTGATATGGTATTGATGTTTTAACGATTCAATTAAAATATTTTAAAGTTTGGGGTTAATTTCGATACATATTTGATATTTTAATTATTCTTACTGTATTATATTGATATATTTATGATAAAAATCATCAAATATATATAATTTATCAACAATCATTAAATCTTTAAGATCCATACTCCATACTCTGATGTTTCTTTGATTCCTTTGCTTTATTTTCTTTTCCTAAATAGTATAAGCCAAATTCCTTTTAATGTGTACGTTGTCTCTAATTATAATACACCACCTTGCTTGAATTTTAAGATTCAATAATTATTGTAAAAAAAAAATCTCCAAATGATCCACACACTCATAATATTAATATGATGGGATCTAAGTTAAATTAAATTCAGTTAGACTCCACACATGATTTACATAAAGTGGGATTCGAACTCAGGTACTCAAGGTCTCGAGTAAAAAAAATATGTTCGATATATGGTCGCTAGTTCGAGGTAAAAGTGTGTGAATAGCTTAATTGTGGATTTTCTTGAGTTATGGTTTTGGTCGAAGGGGAAATGGTGAGTGGGTTAAAAGTGAAGGGTTGTTGAGTTGGTTAAGTTAAAGGCGAAACATCTAGTTGACAATGGTTTTACTAGGGTTTGGGCCTTAACTTGTTGATACTATTTTGGATTATCGAGTTAAGGAGTAATGGTGCAAAGATTAAGTGACCAAAGTGTAAACTTGTAAACTTATTAATAATTTAATGATCAACTTGTAATTTTTTTAAAGTGACCAAATTGTAAACATACTAATAATTGAGTGATCAAATATTAGATTTACCCGTCCTCACATCTGACATAAGTTACCAAGTTAGTGGGCTAGTGACCAACTTGAAACTTTTGAACAATTTAAAAACCAACCTGTAACTTTTAGAAATTTAGTGAACAATAACCAATAACAAATCAATCAATACAAGTTTTCTTTTGTTCAAAACTATGAATTCGAAAATAAAAGTCATAGGTATGATTTAAACTTTTTCGCTTCAGATTTTCTTATAATTGAAAGTGAGAAATGAGATTATTTGGAATTGAACCCAAACTCTCATGTATACAATATAATATTTTTATTATTAAATTTAAAAATTATTAACTTCATATCAATTAATGGTTGAATTAATTATTAACTTTAATTTTTGGTAAATTACAAGAGGATAACAAAGCCTTAACAGCAACGCAACTAGCGCAACTCAAACCTAAACCACATCTGGAATGGTGAACACTCTGACCTTCAGGGGGCCAACACACGAATTCAGATTAATTATTAACTTTTTTTTCTTTGGTGAATGACAAGAGGAGGGCAAAACCCTAACAGTAGCACAACTAGTGCGACTCAAACTCAGACCACATCTGGGATGGTGAATACCCTGACCATTAGAGGGCCAACACACAGATTCATATTAACTATTAACTTTTTTGGTGAATTACAAAAGGAGGGCAAAGTCCTAACAGTAACGCGATTAGCACTGTAGAAACCATCTTTTTTTGGAAAACGACGTGTTTCGAAAATTATTTTAAAATCGAAAATAATGGGAGTCGCCACCAATCCTTTTGTACGGTGTGATTGGATCACCTCAAAACGTTTAAAATCCAATTTGAAAAATATTTCGGTCTTCGTAATCCAGAAAACGAGTTTGGGAGTCGGTTACGCATGAGGAAGGGTTAGCACCCTCATATGCCCAAAATTGGTACCACATTGATTATCTCAGGGTTTTATTTCTAAAATTTTGAAAATTCGAATAAAGTTTAAAATACATCCTTGAATGCATGAGTTGCGTTTATAAGAAGTCAATTTTGTTTGGAAGTCTCACTATTTCAAAGTGATCGAGGAAAAAAGTTGCGTCCAGTGAGTCAGGACACAATATTTCGAGATCAAAAAATAACGAGCTTTCTTTTGTTGTAAAATTTTTTTAACACTTTTGAAAAGGATTTTCGATTATCTCGAAAAAAAGTCACACCTAGTAAGTTTAGGTACAAATTTTCAGAATCAGGGATAAAGAAACATTGCCTTGATTTAAGGATATTCGATTATTCCGATTTGAAGAAAAATCGTGCCTAGTGAGTTAAGACAGAAATTTTCAAAACTCGAAATAAAAGAATATTGCCTCGATTTTAAAGTTTTGATGAAAACAATTTTGAAAACAAATATGTGAGTTTGATATGAATGAGCAGTTGATATTGTATATTAATTAACACGAAGTAAGATAATTAAGCAGATAAATAGTAAGCAAAAATCAAGAATACAAAAAACAAATGCATAATAATACAAATATTGATGAGGAAGAAAAAATGATGCAATCGGAGTTAAAAATGAGACTTTTTGGATACCCGAGGGAAAAATGGTAATTTTGGACTCATGGTGGAAAAATGAGAATTTTGGGAAAGTTCAGGGTTAAAAACGGAATTTTTAGACACTCAGGGGTAAAATGGTAATTTTTAGAAAAATCGAGATCAAAAACAAAATTTTTGGACATACGGGGGTAAAATGGTAATTTTTAGAAAAATCGAGATCAAAAACAAAATTTTTGGACATCCGGGGGTAAAATGGTAATTTTTGATATTTTTGGGGTTAAAATGGAATTTTTGGAAGTTTAGGGGTAAATTGATAATTTTTGAAAGTTTTAGGATTAAAATTGAGATTTTTGGAAGTTCGAGGGTAAAATGGTAATTTTTGGAAGTTTCGAGGTCAAAATTGTGATTTTTGGAAGTTTAGGGATAAAATGATAATTTTTAAAAGTTTTGGGGTTAAAATTGGGATTTTTGGAAGTTCGAGAGTAAAAAAGGTAATTTTCAGAAGTTTTAAGGTTAAAATCGAAATTTTTGAAAGTCCAGGGGTATAAATATAATTTTTGAAAGTTTCGAGGTCAAAATCAGGATTTTGAAAGTCCCGAGGTAAAAATATAATTTTTGAAAGTTTTAGGGTTAAAAATATAATTTTTAGATAGTTTAGAGACCTTCAAAGCAATAAAACCAAAAACAAGTGACACGTGGGACCCAAGTTGGTTGGATTGGTGGTGGTGACAGTGCAAGTGGCTAAGTGTTTGGGTCAAATGGGTTCAGTGGAATTGGGGCATTTGTATTTTGGGTAGTGAAATAGATATTAGGCTTTCTTTGTAATTAGGCCCCAATTTTGGGCTTTTGTAATTGTACACTTTTATTTGTATTTGGACATTAATTTAAATTTAAATTTAAACTTAAATTTATAATAAATTTAAATATTAAGTAAATTTAAACTTAAAATAAATTTAATTTTAAAATAAATTTAAATTCTGTTGGGTCCGGATAAATTGGGCTTCAACAGCTGCCCCTCTTTGCTCGTTACTGTGTAACAGGAATGGAGCAAAGACCCAAAAGGATGCCCAATTTGTCAGGTCTCATCTCTTTGACGCTCTTTCTTCAATTGGTCCACCCTTCACTTTATTAACCGTTCGATTTTCTCGTATCTCCCTCTGTATCTTCGGCGTTATGATTCCATCTTGCCCTAAGGCAATTTCCAAAAAGACAAAATTTGCTACTGTGATTTCACTCCATTCTTTTGAAATTTCAAAGAGATTGGAGTTTATCACTGTAGTCTTTGAGTCTGGTTTCACTGATTTGGTCTTCTCCTCAGTATCTCCATTCTTTTGAAATTTCAAAGAGATTGGAGTTTATCACTGTAGTCTTTGAGTCTGGTTTCACTGATTTGGTCTTCTCCTCAGTATCTCATTAGGAAGATGACCGCATCACTTGTTTTGATCCACTTCTCTGTGTTTCATCAGGAAGACGGATTTGGTTCACTTCTCCGTATCTCATCAGGAAGCTAACCATTTTATTGCTTCGACCTGCTTCTTAGTATCTCATCAGGAAGTTGGGGTTCGAAGATTTGCTCACATCGAGCGTGGGTTTGATTTGGGTCTTCTTTTCAGTATCTCATCAGGAAGATGACCGCGTCGTTTGTCTCAATCCGCTTCTCTGTATCTCATCAGGAAGACGAATTTGATACACTTCTCAGTATCTCATCAAGAAGCTAACCATTTTATTGCTTCGACCTGCTTCTCAGTGTCTCATTAGGAAGTTGGGGTTTGAAGATTTGCTCACTCGAATGTGGGTTTGATTTGGTCTTCTTCTCAATATCTCATCAGGAAGATGACCGTGTCGTTTGTTTCAATCCGCTTCTCTATATCTCATCAAGAAGACGAATTTGGTACACTTCTCAGTATCTCATCAGGAAGCTAACCATTTTATTGCTTCGACCTGCTTCTCAATGTCTCATCAGGAAGCTGGGGTTCGAAGATTTGCTCACATTGAGCATGGGTTTGATTTGGTCTTCTTCTCTGTATCTCATCAGGAAGATGACCGTGTCGTTTGTTTTAATCTGCTTCTCTGTATCTTATCAGGAAGACGAATTTGGTCCACTTCTCAGTATCTCATCAAGAAGCTAACCATTTTATTGTTTCGACCCGCTTCTCAGTATCTCATCAGGAAGCTGGGATTCGAAGATTTGCTCACCTCGAGCGTGGGTTTGATTTGGTTTTCTTCTCAATATCTCATCAGGAAGATGACCGCGTCGTTTGTTTCAATCCGCTTCTCTGTATCTCATCAGGAAGCTAACCATTTTATTACTTCGACCTGCTTCTCAGTATCTCATCAGGAAGTTGGGGTTTGAAGATTTTATCATATCGAGCGCTGAGTTGGTATACTTCTCTGTATCTCATCAGGAAGCAAACCATTTTATTACTTCGACTTGCTTCTCTGTATCTCATTAGGATGCTGGGGTTCGAAGATTTGCTCGCTTTGAGCCTCGTTTCATTGATTTGGTCTACTTCTCAGTATCTCATCAGGAAGATGATCGCATCGCTGTTTGTGGATAATCGTAATTTACCCCGTGATCGGTGTAGGAGTTTGGTTGACGATGATCTGCCCCAGGCTCGGGGTAAGAGTCGGGGTAAGAGATCAAATAACTTCAATTTGCCCCAGGCTTGGGGTAAGAGATTGGTTGATGATGATCTGCCCCAGGCTCAGGGTAAGAGATTGGTTAACGATGTAGCTTCACTTCATTCTACTACAATTTCAGGGAGATTGGGATCCGCTACTGTAGTTTTATTCCAACTTCGCTGTAACTTCAAGAAGATAGGATTTGAAGTTGAAGCTTCCTCTTGCTCTTACTGCAACTTCAGAGAGATAAAGACTTGCCATTGTAGTTTTGATCAGATTTACTATGACTTCAAGGTAGAAGTTTCACTGTCGTGGATTCGACCTTTCTCGTCATGTTTCTAAGATATCGGGCTCGCCATTGCAACTTAAACCTTTCCCTTTCAAATCTTCGTGGTACTGGATTCGCCGTTGCGGCTTAAATCTTTCTCTTCTTGTCTTCTGAGGTTCACGGTCCGCCGTTGTGACTTAAACCTTTCCTTTTTGTATCTTTGTGGTACTGGATCCGCCGTTGCGGTCTAGATCTTTCCCTTATTGTCTTCTGAGGTTCACGGTCCCCCGTTGCGACTTAAACCTTTCCCTTTTGTATCTTTGTGGTACTGGATCCGCAGTTGTGTTCTAGATCTTTCCCTTTATGTCTCTGAGGTACTAGGTTCATCATTGCGACTTAAACCTTTCCCTTGTGTTTTCGTGGGATTGGATCCCTCGTTGCGACTTAAGTCTTTCCCTTCATGTCTTCGCGACACTGGATCCACCGTTGCAGCTTAAATCTTTCCCGTCATATCTCTGAGGTACAAGGTTCGCCGTTGCGACTTAAACGTTTCCCTTGTGTCTTCGTGGTATTGGATCCGTCATTACGACTTAGATTTTTCCCTTCATGTCTTCGTGGCACTGGATCCGTCGTTGCGACTTAGATCTTTCCTTTCATGTCTTCGCGGCACTGGATCCACCGTTGCGGCTTAGATCTTTCACGTCATGTCTCTGAGGTACAATGTTCACCGTTGCGACTTAAACACTTCCCTTTCGTATCTTTGCGGTATTGGATCCGTCATTATGGTCTTAAATCTTTCCCGTCATGTCTCTGAGGTATAAGGTTTGCTGTTGCGACTTAAACCCTTCCCTTTTGTATCTTTGCGATACTGGATCCGCCGTTGCGGTCTTAGATCTTTCCCGTCATGTTTCATGGTGCTGAGACCTGTAGAATATGCTCAAATGGGCCTCTAGGTAGGCCAGATTGTTTAAGATGCGATGATCAAGATGAGTCAAATGCTCCTAAATATATCGGTATGAATGATAAATGCAAAATGTCATCTTTGAGAAATGATTTTATTTTAGTCCTTAAGTCGACATTGTTCGTCGTTTGTCTAAGTCTTATCACTGATGTGTTATCATGTTTTATGTATGTGTATCATTGTCGTGGAACCTAAATAGGTAGTCGTAATTTGGACTATTTGTTTTGAGACCTTTCTAACCCTTAGGTTATCTCTAACTGGTGGTCCTGTTTCAGGTCCTTGTAATATTTAGGAATTTTCCAGAATGATATGCAAAAATCCTTCTATTCTTTATATTTTTTGACCACTAACCGTTATTTCAAATGCAAAGATGTTTGAATCAAGACTATAAGATGGATGAAATTAAATTTGATAGCAAACAAAGTTCGTACGAATGAAAAGATCGTTTGGTTCATTAATCATTATTTCGATGCGGAATTTGTTTGAGCATGGTCGCAAGGCGAATGAAATTTTATGGAGGCGAAGCTCACAAAAGGATTAAAAATGACATGTATTGGTCAAAAGTTGCAAAACCTAAGGTGAACAAAGAATAGAGTTAGGTGGATGAATTTTATTGGAGGTAAAGCTCGCATGAATGAAAAGATCAAAAGTGACCCATATTGGTCAAAGGATGTCAAATACAAAGTGAGCAAAGAATAGGGTTAGATGCCCCAGATATCAAAGTATGAGCTTCACCGAGCAAACTTAATGAGGACTATTCTAATCTTGATATATGTCCATGAAACTTGAAGTACTTCGTCAATGCCTCAAGGTGTAAAGTTTCTTCACCTTGCTACTTTTGAGAGAGAGGACCATTTCATGCCCCTTTTCTCTTATTCGACTTTGAGCCGTCTTTTCAGGTTTTCAACTTAAACCTCCTTAGGTTTCGAGATGCTCTTTACGAGTTTTCACCTCGACCTCTCCTTTTTTTCTATTTCTGTTTTTTCTTCTTGTTTTTGCTTTCCCTTTTTTTTTTTGTACCTGAGTTCACGAAGTTGGGCATGTCTTTTACCGTCCATTTTGACCAAAATTAAAGATTTTCCAAAAAGACTTTCTTCATCTCATAGGGTCTTTCCCCATTCAACATTCATTTTCCTTGGAAGACTTTTCTAAGTCAATTCCTTTTTAATACTAGTGCTCTCTCATGAAATTCTCTAGAGCGGATCCTTCTTTGTCGTAAACCCTTGTCATTTGAACCATGGCGGATGACTTTTAGTATCTTTTCTTCAATCAAGTTTAACTGACTACATTTGGATTGGATCCATTCTGCTTCGTTAGCTCTAACAAAATCTGGAGGGAAAGAGACTCAACTTTAATGGGTAAGACGACTTCCATTCTAGAGAGAAAAGTGTTGCCCCGGTAGATGTTTTGATAGAAGACCCGGTAAACCTCGAAGGTAGATAGTAATTTCTCATGTCAAGCCTTTGTAAGTCTCTGCTATGAATCCTTGTGATGTTCTTATTAGTCACTTCCCATGCCTTATTCACCTATTTTTCGACGGGGTGTTGAGTTGTGATACTTGTTCTTGAATTGACTGCAGATTTTGCTATTGTGTTATTGTTCAAGTTCAAGTCATCATTTGGATATGATCTTTTCTCGGCATTCCATACCGGCATACAATCCTTCATTTTCAATAATTTGCTTAATCGCTGATTGGTATAAGAAGTAGTAATCAATGATCATGGGTACGAATTGATGCACATTAGAAATTCTTTTGCGAAGTTGGCTCGTTGGTGTCCTTACTTCACATAGAAAGAGGCCACGACGTAGGAAGATGATGGAGAATAAATTTTCAAGATGCCCTTTGTGGGTTTTCATCTTGACTCTTTTTTTTTAATGCCCTTTGCGGATTTTTTGATCCCTTTCTCTTCTATTTTTTTTTTGATAACACATCGAGCCTCAATTATTCAAGTTTCTGTTGAATTTGATTACATTCTTCCTCTTATGGGCTCTTGGGTGTCACAACATCGGTTCCTTAAACTGACATGCTTTGATAGGATCATGCAAAAGACCTTTGGATCCTCGAGGCAGCTTGCCTTGTTTTTACAAAGACTCATGTCTCGATTCTCACTTAAAATCACGAATCTTCAAGATGATGTTTGTTTCATGTCTTGCTCAAACATCCATAGCAGATAGGAAGACAAGTTACATTCTTGGTCATTTTCAAAGTCTCAGAGTTTTTTTGGACACATGTCTTACTCAAAAGAGTTTAAGTCAACAGCAGTGTTGCTTGTATCCTTGATATCAAAGGACCCAGCACAAAGACAAAAAAAGGGGGTCCAAAGAGTAATTGAACGAAAGAATGATTAATTGTGGTATGAACGAATGGAAAGAATAGTAAGATATTTGCCAAATGGGACAAAAACAATGCATCATTTTTTTTTGAAATAAAAGATAGTGGTCATTTGCCCTTTATAAAAGGATCCTTATTACTCTCGAGCTTAGAGTGATAAGTGTATTCTGAATATTTTCTTGGAAAAGTCCTAAAACTACAGGAAACTCCTCCACTGTCTAATTGTCCAAAACACTTCCGAGGGTGTGGGGACGAACTCTCAATAGATTTCATTCTTCACATGACTTTTTCTCAATTTATTATCATTTCTCATCTTGATTTATCGTGTTTTCTCTCAGCCTTCAGTTTAGGGTAAATGATTCTCTCACACACAGTGTTTCAATCATGTGGAATCTTATTTAATGCATGAAATGCAAATGTATATGAAGTGATAAAATGCATGCAACAAGGTGTTGATTCTTAGTTCCATTCCATTAGACAACTTTACTTAGAAAGCAAATTCTTTTACACAGGGCAGATGCATGTATGGTCGTGCCTTAATGCTCAAAGTACTACTCTTCCAAGCCAAAATTTTCGCTCCTATTTGACCCCGATAAAATTTCAGTCCTGGATAGCTAAAGTTTGCAAACGGTTAGTCGTTTCTTGCATTTGGTGGGGTTATTGCTTGTGACATGATCCTTATCTTAGACTTGCCCCTAAAAGTATTTGAGTCATTCCTCGTTTACTTCCAATTTCTTTGGCGAAATCCCCTGTCTTTGGATAATCATAAATTCCTTCGACGAATTGCAGTCCTTAGAGAATACTTTATAAGAGACTTTTTCGACTTTTCAAATAGCCATGGGACTATACTAACAAAAGTCGTGAACCAATACACCTTCTCTTGCCCCTTTTTCAACAAATGCTTAGTGGCTAAGATTGCTAAAACATAAGTGATTCTTTTGTCAAGTCAGTCAAACAAATTTACAACTGCGTCCCTTACGTGCCCCAATACTTTGGGGAAGATGACTAAGTCATTCGAAGATGTCGACATCCTTTCTTGCGTCTGAATGTACTATATCTCGCAGGATTTTCAAAGCAATACACTTGTTATCCCCTTTTCTCCATGATCAAAGTTACAATTTTATGCTCGCTCTTTTAAAGTCGAGCTTATCAACTTGAGTTATTGAGCAATGCAGTATGTCCATGTTTCTGCAAGTGAAGCAACCGTGTTAGGACTCGAAAAAAGCGCATCTCTACTTTAACCTTCAGTAGGTAAAGACGATCACCATATTCAAAGTAAGATTTATTGTTTTGAATCCTTGGGCAAAAAGGTAAAGCGATGTATTCTTCTAACGTGGGCCCCATGTCCTCCTCTCCAAATACGAAACCATTAGAAGTTGAACCCCAATACTAAGTGAGAGCTCGGGACCTATGCCTATTCTTTTTATTATCAAGTAAATCAACATATTCATGATTGGATATCCGTCTCATTTTTTCTTCCATGCTTCTTTCAGCTCTAGCAAACTGCTATGGCTTTTATGTACTTGGGTGTAATCTTGAATCCCTGACATGCATTCCTTTGACAGGTCATCACCTTTATCTTTGACCATATATGCACAACCACGTTGACTTCTACCTCATCAAGGAATCCGTTTTCTTATGACCAGTTCTCTATTTGATAATAGAACATGAATCAACACCTTTTTTTATGAGAATGCAATGCAAACAGATTTAAAATATATTACAATTAAAAACAAAAATATAACCGTGTCTCTTACCTTGCTCGAGTAACCATTGAAGGTTTGGCACAATCTCACTCAAGGTAGGCTTGTATAGAATTACACAAGTTAATAAAATGTACTATTTATGAATGCATGAATGCATAAGAAAGGTATTGACTTATAGCTCAATTCTATTAGAAAAACCTTACTAGAAATCAAATTACTTTACATAAAACAGATATGTATATGGTCGTGTCGCGGTGTTCAAAAGACTTAATCTTCGCAGGAAGTCATTTAAATACTCTTGGCTCATCTCTGACTTTCGGTGCACAATATCATTTTGAAAAGGTTGGGTGGTCAGTCAATTCTCGTACTCAGATGATTACAAGATCTTTGTTTTCGTCATGCTCATCTGACAGATCATCGACTTTCGTTCTTTTGCCATGTAAGCCCGACCATATTGTCTTTTATTTCATCAAGGTATCTGTTTTCTTATGATCAGCTTTTCCATTTAGTAATTGAGCTTAGAACTATACCTTTCTTTTTATGAGGATGTAATGCAAATAGATTCAAAATGAACAAGTTAATGTAATTAACACAAAAATAAAACTTGGAATAAATTGCAATTAAAAGCAAAAAAGCAAGAATGTAACTGTGGCTCTTACCCTCTTCGTGCAACCACGGAATGCTTGACACTATTCTACTAGAGGTAGGCTCTCAAGGAATTATGTGCGAGTTAATAAAATGTGCATCTTATGAATGCATGCATGCATGAGAAAATATTGACTCATAGCTCAATTCTATTAGAAAATTTTACTAGAAAACAAATTCCTTTACATAAGACAGATACGCATATGATCGCGCCTTAGTGTTCAAAAGCCTTTAATCTTCGTAGGCATCTTTCAATTTCGCCCTCGTTCGTCCTTTGATTTTCGATCCCAAAATGTCAACTTAAGTGACCGGTCACTTTTCGTAGTTGGGACAAAGTTTGGTTCGTTGTACCGTCTTTGTTTCTATCTTTCTCGATTGGCTAATCATTGGCTTTTCGCCTTTCTTTCTTTTTTTGACCATATGCGCACGACCATATTGGTTTTCATCTTATCAAGGAACTCGTTTTCTTATGACCAATTTTCTATTTAGCAATTGAGCTTAACTCCATGCTCGTCTTGCATGAAGATGTAATGCAAGCAATAACTTAAAAGAGCTAAAGAACACAAGTATGATAGCAAAGTATGGGTATAAAACAGAGAACCTAGACTTGGGAGACTACTAACAGCTCGGTGTAGTTCTATCCTAAGGTAAGCAACTAGGATTCACTACATGTGGTTTTAGGTTCAAGAGTAAAGGGTACCTAAACCAGTAGATTCCTTAATCATCATCCGTTACAGGCTCATATGGACGAGTTCGGTTTAGGGGGACACATTTCCCACATGTTTGCACGGAAGTGAAAACTTCACGAAAAAATGGGTACGGATGTAATCCCGAAAGCAATTCACTATTTTGCACGGAGGTGAAGACCTCACGAAGGAGTAGTTTCCCGCTTCCACTTAAAAGGGTAGTAATCAAAATGCATATGGATGCAAATTTACACTAGCAATTTCACATAATATAATGTCACACAAAAGATGTTGAGGATCGCATGTTAAACAAAATCGAAAATTTTAAGGTTTTCAAAAAGGACCCGAAATAATCAATTTTGGCTTGACTCTCGTTTATTTTAAAAAAAATTCCCCAGTGGAGTTGTCAAGCTGTAGAAACCATCTTTTTTTGGAAAACGACGTGTTTCGAAAATTATTTTAAAATCAAAAATAATGGGAGTCGCCACCAATCCTTTTGTACGGTGTGATTGAATCACCTTAAAACGTTTAAAATCCGTTTTGAAAAATATTTCGGTCTTCGTAATCCAAAAAACGAGTTCGGGAGTCGGTTACGCATGAGGAAGGGTTAGCACCCTCATACGCCCAAAATTGGTACCACATTGATTATCTCAGGGTTTTATTTGTAAAATTTTGAAAACTAGAATAAAGTTTAAAATATGATCCTTGAATGCATGAGTTGCGTTTATAAGAAGTCGATTTTGTTTGGAAGTCTCACTATTTCAAAGTGATCGAGGAAAAAAGTCGCGTCTAGTGAGTCAGGACACAACATTTCGAGATCTAAAAATAACGAGCTTTCCTTTGTTGTAAATTTTTTTTAACACTTTTGAAAAGGATTTTCGATTATCTCGAAAAAAGTTACCTAGTAAGTTTAGGTATAAATTTTCAGAATCAGAGATAAAGAAACATTGTCTTGATTTAAGGATATTCGATTATTTCGATTTGAAGAAAAATCGTGCTTAGTGAGTTAAGACATAAATTTTCAAAACTCGAAATAAAAGAATATTGCCTCGATTTAAAGTTTTGATGAAAACAATTTTGAAACAAATATGTGAGTTTGATATGAATGAGCAGTTGATATTGGATATTAATTAACACGAAGTAAGATAATTAAGCAGATAAATGGTAAGCAAAAATCAAGAATACAAAATACGAATGCATAATAATACAAATATTGATGAGGAAGAAAAAAGATGCAATCGGAGTTAAAAATTAGACTTTTTGGATACTTGAGGGCAAACTGGTAATTTTGGACTAATGGGGGTAAAATGGGGATTTTGGGAAAGTTCGGGGTTAAAAATGGAATTTTTAGACACTAGGGGGTAAAACGGTAATTTTTAGAAAATCGAGATCAAAAATCAAATTTTTGGACATTCGGGGGTAAAAGGGTAATTTTTGAGATTTTTTAGGTAAAAAATGGAATTTTTGGAAGTTTGGGGGTAAAATGGTAATTTTTGGAAGTTTCAAGGTCAAAATTGGGATTTTTGGAAGTTCGAGGGTAAAATGGTAATTTTTAAAAGTTTTGGGGTCAAATCGAGATTTTTGGAAGTTTGAGGGTAAAAATTATAATTTTTGAAAGTTTTGGGATTAAAATATAATTTTTGGACAGTTTAGGGACCTCCAGGATAATAAAACCAAAAACAAGTGACACATGGCAGCCCTGGTTGGCTGGATTGGTGGTGGTGACAGTGCAAGTGGTTAAGTGTTTGGGTCAAATGGGTTTAGTGGAATTGGGGCATTTGTATTTTGGGTAGTGAAATGGATATTGGGCTTTCTTTGTAATTGGGCCTCAATTTTGGGCTTTTGTAATTGAACACTTGTATTTGTATTTGGATATTAATATTAATTTAAATTTAAATTTAAACTTAAATTTATAATAAATTTAAATTTTAAGTAAATTTAAACTTAAAAAAAATTTAATTTTAAAATAAATTTAAATTCTGTTGGGCCGGGATAAATTGGGCTTCAACAAGCACGACTCGAACCCAAATCACACCTAAGACGGTGAATACCTTAACCATCAAACTGAAATAGGATTCAAATTAATTATTAACTTGAATACTTATAATAGTAATTATGTATATAGTTTTAAGTTATAACTTTAAAAAAATTCAAAAAAAGAAAAAAACTAAAAGTTTTGGTTTGAGATTGACATGATAAGATTGATGGTAAGTAAATTAGTGGGAACCTTAGGTGACGTGAGAATAGACATATATATGTAAAGTTTTAAAACGGAACCTGATAACCATCCTCATCGCCAAAGGTTTCCACACTTTATCGTGGAATATATCATCATTTTGACATTAAGCCTAGCTTCTATGTTTCTTCTTTTTCTGTTGGCTGTCTAAATGCTATTTGCTGCATACTTAGATCCACGTCAATTAAGCTTCAAATCTGCCTCCCACCTTTGAAAAACCCAAAAAAAGTTATCTGAATGAAGCTGTTTTAAGTGTTATATGTATATATAATATATATAGAACATGACAGGTTTTTATGGTTGCTTTTATCAGTTCCCAACCAACAGCATTAAATTCTTCTTTTTACTTGAAGAACATCAACATGAAACCATTTCTGTCTTATCTGTACTTGTAATAACCTATGGCTGAGGATTGAGTTCAACGCATCTGTTGGAGTATTGTGTCCGTATTCATCTAGCACTGCCTTTTCCCCCTGTCGCTATCCAAACTTTTGTCTCATTAGCATGCACCAATTTTGGGGTCTCATAGTTGAGGTTGCTTGAATTAACGATTGAGTTTTAATTTGATGGGTATTAGTATTGTTATCAATGACAGCATAAGTAGATGTAGGTTCGAGCGCGTTGAAACTTGTTTTATCCTCTATTTAAAGGTTGGGGAGGATTATAGGTAATTTCAGGCTTCATATAAAAAATTTGTTGTTTGAATTAGACTGACCAGTCGGACTGGTTGGAATATCAATCCGATAGTTATGGAATTGTTTCGAAATAAGATTTTTTTTGTACAACTATTATTCGAACCCAAGTTATCCTTAAGAAGATGAACATCGGACCCAGGGGCGAAGCCATGAATCTTTTTAAGGGGGGCCGAAGTTAAATTGTAATTTTTACGATGGTAAAAGTGTAATTTTTAAAGAATTAAATTAAAATTTTATCATTTTTAGGGAGGATAAAGTGTAATTTTAACTTTGTTAATTTAAAATTTTTAAAAAAATTTAAGAACCTAAATGAAAAAAAATTTCATTTTAGAGATCCCAGGCAGTTGTGAACCCCCTGCCCTGAGCTATAAATCACAACTTGGGTTCTTTTATTGTATTGTTTAAGGTTGCTTTTGATTGTCTTAAAAAGTTTGGAGTGGATAAAGTAATTTTAAATAATTCGATGTTTTGATTAAAAATTATTTTAGATTTTTCTTTCAGGTACGTAATTATTTTTATATTTATTAAATGATCTCATATTTATTCATTTATATAAGACTTAGTATTCGATACATCATCAAATAAAAAATTCAAATTTACAGGATCTGTGTCACCTATTTATGGCTACTTGTCTAGTTTTTAAACTTTACTTGTAGACTACTAAAATAATCTTCAAAAATGGTAAAAGTACGATGGAGGCCTTTATATTATATTACATTTTATTTTTTTTGTATTCCAAATATAAGTATATTAGTCCTTTTACGTTAAACCAAAGAGAAAAACTAGTCTTTTCAGTTAAAATTTTCTTCAATTTCAACTATTAAAAACTGGCATGGTTTCATACCTCATGGCGACGTACAAAGACTAGCTTTTAACAGTATAGAAACTAATATACAAAAACTAATTTGCTTATTTTTTTTAAATAAATGGAATAAAATGCAATCTAACTCTTAATACGAAGGTCTCCATATCCTTTTTACCCATTAAAAACATATTAAAAGACATATTAGCACTACCAAAATTGCAATTAAAAACCAAATTTAAAGGTCGAAGCTCTAATAGCAATGTAACTAACATAATTTGAATTCAAACCACACCTAAAACAGTAAACACCCTATCCATCAGGCCAACACACGGATTCTAGTAAATGTTGGCATTTAAAAACAAAAGGACAAATCTATGAATGAAAATTTATAGTATTTCTTTGGATTAAATTTATATTTTAAATAGTGGTTGGGCTACCATTGCCATCATCTTAGCCTCCACAAATTAAAGGCAGCTATTGGTCCAGTCAAGGCCTACCTCACACCTGGGCTTATTTTGGGCTTCCGATGATCAACTATAATGTATTTACATTAAAGTAGTTTCTTCATTTTCAAATATCAACCAAGCCCGTCTAGCTCAGTCGGTAGAGCGCAAGGCTCTTAACCTTGTGGTCGTGGGTTCGAGCCCCACGGTGGGCGATATCTTTGTTTTTCTATATGTCATTTTGACGAACATTACATAGACACAGACATTGTGTTCACCTTCTTCCACTTCCAGCACCTTTTTGGGCATTTAAAAAGCTGTTCCAGTTCAACCCCATTGAGTCTTAATGATTATCCCCCCATTTTCTATTTAAAAGGAGAAACAAAATTTTACCCATTTCAAAGTTGTGAGCTTTAATGGTTAATGTGGAAAGCCACACATGTTCCCACTTATTCCATTGCTGCTGCTTTCTTGCTTCCATCATCAATGGCACGTTCATATCATTCAACTCAATACCCATATATGTATAGTGTTTATGAAATTGCAGCTGCACGTTTCCTCTTTGTTTTCTTTTTAATTATCCCCCATTCAATCTAGTATTGCGAATACAGTCAATCCTAATTAGAGGGAAGAACTTGTAAAGTCGACATTTTTATATATATATATATATTGGATAATGCATTTACATTGAATCTGGTACCTGATTCAAAGATGAATTTTCTATCTTTTTTTCCAGGAATTTTCTATCACTTACTAAAATGAATACTCACCAATTTTTATAAAAAGCAAAATAAAAAAGAGATAAAGAGTGTAGTTGTAGTTGTGTTAAACCCACTTGCCGTAAACCTTTTCTTTTCAGTCTATGCTTATCGGTTTCGGTCCTCACTTCAACATATGTATACATATATTATATTAATTATTTGTTGAAAAATATCGATATCATATATATATATATATAGTAATTACATGCTATTAATGATAGGAAGATTAATTTTTTTAATATCTCATCTCATCTTTCATCTTTAGAAAAGAGAGATTCATCTTTTCTGAATTATTTGTGTGATAATTAAAAAGATCAAAATTTGAAAATTTGAAAATTTCAGATATATTTTTGCATGTAATTTTGTTGTAATTAATTTGGCCACCAACTTAGAATGCCGAGGCGGTGTGGAAGTCCAAATATGCAAATACAAAGAAGTTGGATATAAGATATCACAGCTTCTTGGCCTTGACATTCACAATTGACTGTTAAAACTTGAATTTTCTTTCTCTTCATATAGCTTTTGGCCCCTTAATTTAGTAATTAAGTTCATTTTAGTACTTGAATTTGACAGTTAGATTTATTTTAATCTTTAAATTTGGATTTTACCAAAATTTGATGATGTGATCAGTGTTTTTAAAACAAGACTGAATTGATTGGTTGGACCAATTGAATTGAAAATCGATCAATATGCCAATAAAAATAAAAAATTGGGATAAAAATCAATAGTTGAATTGGTATGATAAAATTTTCATTTTTCTTATTTTGTATGATACTTTGAATTATTTATTTAATCATTGTGAGTCTAACAGGTGAATCGATCAAACCAGATGAATCGAAAATCAGTAGTCCAATCGGTACAACCACTACTCTAATTATTATAATATTGTATGTAACACTCTAAAATAGTATAACGTCATCACCCGAAAATTTATATAATTTTTTTCAATTTTCAAGTGATATTGTGACACAATTTCAGAACTTTTATATTATTCAATTTTAAATATCTAAATAAGTCTAATTGTCAAATTCAAATGCTCGATTAAATAGAAAATACAAATATCATAAAAAAATTAACTATCAAATTAGGGACCAAAAATTATATTATTTGGAAAATTAACAATTAAGTCGGTGGAATTTTAAAGCAATTTGTATTGTACTACTAATTAATTAAAAATCTAATAATTATGTGTTTCTAGATTATATATGTAAACACTTCATATGTCACCACTCTCGTCATTGTTTGAGGAATTTAATTTATTAAGCTATCTTATGCCAAATCAATTAGACCTCAAAATTAAAAAAATAAAAAAAAAGTAATAAGTTTATTGTCTGTTTAAGGGGTTGGTTTGGGTTGATATATGATATTAATATTATATATAATTGGTTAAGATTGATTTGGTTCAAACTATAAATTTTAAATTTGTTTGTATTGATAAAATAATTAATTTAGATTTATTTGTATTTCGAGTTTTGAATATTGAAGCTTAAATTTGATCTTTATTTTAAATGAATTTAATTTTTTTTTTATCTAAGTAATCCGATTTGGATAAACAACCCAATAACATATCTAAATTTAAGGCATAATGATTTATTCTGCCTTTCAATTTTTATAAAAGAATAAATTTATTTTAGTTTTTAATTTAATTTTAGTTCTTAAATTTATTTTGTTTATAAAATTACCTCAAAGTAGATAGAAAAGTTAATGTTTGTTGACTTTGTTGTCATGTCATATACGTGGATTGCCAATCAACAAAGTTAACAAACATTAATTTTTTCGTTCATTTTAAGGTAATTTAACAAACAATGTAAGTTCAAAGATTAAAGAAGCGAAAAATTAAATGAAAAGCTAAAATGATTTTTTTTTTAAGTTGGATGACTAAATAAATCATTATGATTAGATTCAACTAGTGGTAAAACGACACTTTCAACAAATTTAACAAAAAAGTTTAATTGTGCTAACAATTAAATCTAGATTTTGAACTGTAAAATATAAAAATATTAAATTTTAGAGAATAAAAATATATGAATTAAATTTTAAATTTATAAAAAGAAAAAAAGAAAATTATAACATATTTTAATTAAAAAGCATTAAAAGAAAAGAATTTGGAATGAGTACAAACGACAAAGGCAACACGTAGAGCTTAACTATCTCCCTATATATAGAGAATTAGGCATTACATTTTGAGTTTTGGAAGTCATCTCCAAAGACAAAATCAAATTTCCAAGGTAAAATATTATTGTAGTTTGTGGAAGAAGGTTCCTTGAAAGTTACATTTAACTTTATCAACAGGTAGCTACAAAAATGGAGATAAAAAAAAAAAAAAGTATTCAAGCCAATGCATACCCTTAAAAGAAAAGTAATGGTAAAGAAAATTACACCTGAAAGGAAATGAGTCAGCTTCGAATTTTAAAAACGAAATTTGTTGAGAGAAATAACATTGAATTAGCAAATTCTCCAACCCTTTTAAAATGATAAATATATTATTTAATCTTAATTGAAAAAATTTAATTCCGTTTTTACTACAAACCCTAACTATAAATTATAAATCAGATAAAAAAGGATATAAAGAGAAAAAAGACCATACACATGCATTGTATTTAAAGATTGAGGAATGTTGTCATACATTAATTTGCTATATTTGTCAAGTGTATGTGATTGAGGGAAAACTACAAGAATAAAAGTAAACTTTATTGCATAGTATATGGAATTTCTTGGGCGGTTGCTTCATATTATTCCATATTCCCATTACATGTCAGTATGAACATATGATTAATTAAAAAGAGAATAAAAAGAGAAAAATCAGAAAAAATTGTTTCAAGGAAGTAGAAAATGAATAGATGAATTTTGAGATGCCGAAATGTAATTTTATCATTAAATTAATTTGTGATTTCATAAAATTTAAAGAGACTTAAATTAATTATCATTTTTGAGAGGTCAAAGTCGTTGCCTATCGTTGTTTTTTAGCCTTTGAAGTTAACGATG
The DNA here is from genome assembly GCA_039519145.1 of Kokia cookei. Classification (NCBI taxonomy): domain Eukaryota; kingdom Viridiplantae; phylum Streptophyta; class Magnoliopsida; order Malvales; family Malvaceae; genus Kokia; species Kokia cookei. Next base: position 1,706,971 of record CM076903.1, read on the forward strand.
CCAATATGAAGGTTTTTTTTGAAACAAAGGTCAAAGTTTTTGATTAACACTCTTGATATTTAGATGATACAAATTCAAATCGATAAAAATATCATGAAAGTCTTTATACTAAGAATCATATTGCAACTAAAAAAATGAATAAATTAATTTCTATACGCTAAAATCAAATAGAAATTTGGTCATTCTGTTAAAAAAGTTATACATTTTTTTATAAAAAACGATCCTTGAACGTCAGGATAAGGTACACTTGGCACACCACATGTAATTGCTCAGTCATTGTGTCTGTCACGCTAGTTTTTAACAGTATAAATGAATGAAATTTTTAACAGAAAAAATCAAATTGCTCGTTGATATAATGTATAGAGATTAATTTTCTTATTTTTTAAAATAAAAAAATAAAATACAATCTAACCACTAATACAAAACCTTCTATAATACTCTTATTGATTTAAGGGTTTCTTTGGATGGACTTTTACTTTCAATACGATGCGTTTACCGTTACCGTTATTTTTACACTAACTACAGTTAAATACATCGTGCATAAAAAAGGACAGTAAGTCCTGTTATTATATTGCAATGAAAGGGTGGAAAAAAAAAAAAAGAAGAGGATGAGAACATGGAAGAAATCACAGGTCTAGCTAGCTTTATGTTGGTATACGCGTAAAATGAATTGCACACACACAAATAGCGACACATGGAAGACAGCAAAACAAGGGATAGCAGCACCACCCCCTCCGACTTTTCCCATATTGCTATTAGCTTTGATACAGCACACAGCCCCTTCGTACTTCACACATCCTCTTCACCAATAGTGGCATATGACAAACAAGAAAAAGAATCTCAAACTAAGGTATCTATGGGGAATCGAATCAACTCTTTAATCTTCATCAAATTCAACTAACATTATTGCAAGGTAATTGCAAAGAAGAATAGAAGCAATTTCTCTTTAGTTGTTAGAATCGATCTGGATTAACTGATTAGATCAGTTAGGCTAAAAATTAATTAATATATCAATCTTCACTTAAATCAATTGAATAAAAGATTAAAGATCGATAATCTGATTAATTCCATCGTTATTATTTTGTGAAAAAACAAAACCACCTATAAACAATTCCCCCACTTCCCCATCTCACTCATGCCTATCTTCTTATCCACACCTAGCACCACCCTCCACCTCAAAACTTCTTATACACTATAATTAAGATCCAATTTTATTAATTTATTAGGTTACCATCAAAGTAACAAAGGTAGAAGATTACTTTAGGGGTTAGAGATAAAAATGAATCATAAATTATTGAAAGGTTAAAGTGTAATTTTATTATTTTTAAAAGGTCGAGGTTACTCTCAACTTCTTTACCTTCATTCTTGTATCTCTAATCAATTTTGAATTGTGTCAATTCAAATTGGATCAATTTTAAATTTTTTTGAGTTTAAATTACTTTAAATCACATTTAATTTGAGCTTAAGTTATCCGTGTTTAAAATTTGAATTATTCGAATTATATCATATTAAAATGATTTCGGGTTAAAATCATTCTAATTAAACAGATTGGATGTTTAACTCTCGAACACAATAATAAAAAAACAATAAAAAAGGACATGAACGTGATCCTTATGGTGTCATAACACCACCACCTGTTGAAAAACCACCCATCCCTTTCATGCACCAAAATTGAAGCTTCAACCGCCGGCCTTTGCCACCCACCACTAACTTAAGGCTAAAGCTATCAAACTTATACAACAGTGAATATGGTGTAAATAATAATTAACGGAATTAAAAAAATTGAATTGAATTGAGCCGACTAATTAATTAATTGAAAAAACAGTAGACTGAAGAATTGTTCAAAGCTCTATGTACAGAAAAAAATCGTCTCACCAGAAAAAAAACAAAAGAAATTCACGGAATTGTTATCTAAAACTAGAAAAGGGTTTTAAATTGTTTAGTTGACTTCGATTTTGGGTGGTATCGATAAACATGGCTTCTTAGCAGGGTGTGGACTTTGCACTTCATCATCACCGGCGACAGAAACAAAGAAATTAAACGGCAAGAATTCCGGTAAAGCCGGCATGTTAAGGTCGAAGTCCCGGTTACTGATATGGGTATTGGTGTTTGTGTTGGTTGACCCCACTGCTTCAGATACCGTCACGCTGCTAGCGGTGGTGCCGGCGTTATTATTCCCCGCCCCACCTTCGTTGTGGCATCTTTTATGGCCTCCCAAGGCTTGACCCGTAGGGAAGCTTTTATGGCAGATGGAACACTCGTGTGACTTCCCGCCGGATGACGTAACAACCCCACTGGCTGTCCAGGTTGCCGATGTCGACTGATCGTCGTTCCCACCGGAAAGTTTACGGTGGCTGGCTTTATGTCCACCCAAAGCCTGGTAAGAGTTAAACGCCTTGTTACAAACACTGCACTTGTAACTCGGTTTCTGCTCCTCCGTCGTGGTGGGTTCCGGCATGGTGGTTGGAGAAGGAGATCGTTGGCCACCGCCGCGTGCTAGCATGATAAGACAGAGAGCTAAATATTCTTCCTCGGTAGTAACATGGTCGAAACGTGGTCTTTTTGAGCGCTTACGCTTTGTAAAGGATTCAAGGCTGCGTAAATTAGCATCATCGAAGCGAAAAGGAGCGGTGGCTGAGGTTGGAGAGTTCATAGCTTCTAAAGCCATAATCAAACAATAGAGAAAAGTGAAAGTTTTCAAGCTTTGGGGAATAATTGTGAGCTAAAAAAGAGTGAGAGTGAGGGTTTATAAAGGGGGAATTGTGTAGAGGAAAGGAAATTGCGTGGCAAGTGGTGAGAAAGTTAAGCTAAAGTCGAAGATACATTTGGAGTTTATTTGGGCATTGTGATTAGAGTGAAAGAAGCAATATAAAAGGGAGATGAAGGAGCACGTTTCTTTGAGTTTTTTTTTTTGGGGGGGGGGGGGAAGTATACATTTCAGTACCCGAATTTAGCTTTAAGGTTCAAATTAATACCTAAACATAATTTTTTTGTCTAAATAGTATTTATAGTTAGGGGTGCTCATTTGTCGAGTTGGGTTGGTCGAGTTTAAACATTATATTAACATACTTTATGTTTGTTCATGCTAGACCCAAACCGAAATATGAGCCTAAAATTTTGTCTAAATCCGTCCATATTTGTAAATGACTAACACAAGTCCTTTTTAGGTCTACCCATAATTTTGTCCATATTTGTCGAAGCCCGTTTTTGGGTCTAATATTTTGCCCAAAACCGTCCAAATTTCGGACGAAATTTTGGGTTTAGGAAAGTAGCCCAACTCATGAACAAATATATTTACAGTAAATGATTTATTTGAACCAATTTGAACTATGAAGTCAAGTTCAAATGCTAATTTAAACCAATAAATCAAATTCAAATATCTAATTAGACAAAAATAAATTTAGGTACTTAATTGGACCAAAAAACCTTTAAATAACGAATTGAATCATGAAACCGAGTTTAAATACCAAAATATATATTTACCCTTTATTTTTTCTTTGTGGCTAAGAGAAGATTCCTTTAAAGAGTGGGTCAAAGAAAAAACCCAAAATTGAATCTAGGAAAATAGTAAGCAAGTGATAGGAGGAATTAGTGGGTCCTTACATTTCAAGCGAGTATGAGTTGTTTTTTTTTTCTTTCCTTGAATAGACTTGGAAATGAAGACACCTTACAAGTCAAATACTAACACCCCTCACCCCTCTCAAATACATTTTAAAATAGTAAAACGTGTCATTTTAACCTATCAAGTTAATTTGAATATAAAAAATAATTTGAATCTAGATAAATAATACAAAATAATTTAAATTCAATTTTAAAAAGCTTAAAATAATGCAAATTCGAACTTGAAATAATCGAAAACTTTTAGAATCTAATTTAATTTTGGTTGAAAACTAGGGTCACATGCATAATGCCATAGTGAAGACCCACCCAAAGGCTATACCCCATACTGCATTCGCTCCACCGAGTAGAATCGACGCAAAATCTGGGGGGCGATAGTACATTCGAACCAAGCGCTGATCATTAGCTGCCAGATCATACGGGGGGTAATGGGGGGGAGGGGGGGGGGGGGTGAAACCTCATACAATTTACATTCACAAGAAACTTTCACCAACAATTTCTTTTGTTAAATTCTATTATTAGTCTCTCTATTTTACTAAAGTTTTGGATTTAATCCATGTACTTTACAAATTTTAAACATTTAGTCCTCATCAAACAATAATTGTTTTGTTGTTTTCAAAATCTAACGAGACAAACATATTATCATATAGGTGAATGTACCTAAAAGGTCCTTCTAGTACAAGGACTTGATTCAATTAGTTCCTCTACTGTTAAATGGATCAATTTAGCCCTTGTACTATTAAAAATAATGAAATAAGGTCAAATTGGAATGGAGTTCACATTTATTGTTTAACAAATATCATTTACTATTTAACGAAATTAAAATTTTTGAAGTTTTTATAATCTTGTAAATGAAATCTTCTGTTTGGAAATTGAACTACAATTGAAAAAAAATTCAATACATTTTTTATATAGTCAATGTTTTTTTAGACTAGTGTGACTACATGGTAGTATATGTTCATACTTTCTTAACTTTTTGACAACGCACACACATAGGGACTCGAACTCGGGACTCTTAGGGTGAATAGCATCCTCTTTTTCACTGGAGCCACTTGTTGGGTTCTTTATATAGTCAATGTTAATTCTGTTACAATTTGAACTTATTTGATTTTTTTGAATAGGACTAAATTGGTCCATTTAATAATAGAGGGATCTCTCAAGTACTTTAACCTTTTCATATGTCTAATGACATATTAACTTGATATTTCCATATATCACTCACTAAAAACCAAATTAATGGATTAATGACTACTATTCTGCATCAAGATTGAAATCTCAAAATTCAAAAAGTATAGAGATTCAAAACGATACAATTAGAGAATATAGATTAAATCTATACTTGTATGTATAGTACAAGATTAGTAATTGAATTTAATTAAATGAATTTAACTACTATTAATCAAATTACAATTTGACCAAATGATTTACAAAACTAAAATTGACCAATTCAAAAAGCATTAAAACTGAATTCACAACTTTCACAAAGTATAGGGACTAATAACAGAATTTAACTTTTTTTGGTGTATTCAAAGAGATTTGATTTGATTTGATTTCCTCACTTTCCGCCCCTTCCGACAGGAAAATTGGCAGTGGCCGATGAATATGATTCCAATGAATCAAGTCTTAATCTTTTACTATCTTAATTATTACCATTACAACAAATCTTAACTTAATACTTCATGTGAACAAAAATCAAATCTTTGTAATTAATTTAATCATAAAAAAAATACATTTAAAAAATTAAATTTTATTATATAATTATAATAAAATATATCATCATCCAATTCAAAAAACTTCCTTATGTATTTAAAAATCTTTTTTAAGGGGACGACACTCTACTTATGATCTTCTTCTTCTCAATTTTTTCATCAAAACATCTTTTTCTTTTCTTCCATTTCCATTGATACAGTGTATCAACTTTATGACAAATAATTAGTTATAAATGCTATAGACTTATGATTCACATGAGGCTGAAAACTTGGTGTAGTGTTCACGTGTTAGTTAAGGGTTTGGTTTGGCAGTTTAGTTCTGTCTGCATTGATTTAACACGTGGTAATTTATGACAGTTTTAAATATATAATTTTTTCTGAATTGAAAGTCGTCGAATATGATACTCCTAAAAACAACGTTAAATAAATGCAATAAAAAAAATTAAATGGATGAACCAACTGACCAAACTGGTTCTTTGTATCGAGACAAGTTTAAATTCGTTGCAACTGATTATTTTGGTTCTCTAGAAAGATGTAGGAAGTTACGTGAAACATCGGGATAACCTCCACTAATAGATTCCGAATTGATACCTCGATTAATTTTCGATTAGACGAGTTGATTAAGTTGACTTTAAAAAACTATGATAATTATGAATATGTTAATTCTTATTTGAATTACAAATATGTTTTAATTAAAATGTGTGGGCTTTGATTTTTATTTTTAATCGTTGTCGTGTGTGAGTTTTAATTTGATTAGTTGGTTTTATGATTTGGATTGTTTCAATTCGTAATTTGTGTTATAACAATTTGATTTTATACTAAATGGTTCCTCGAACATGTTTTTTATTTGTAAATTGTAAAAAGAATACATTCTAATTAATTTAAGTCAAATTGAATAATCTAACTCAAACCTAAATATAATTGAAGTTCAAAATAACTCACTTGAAAAACCTAATTAATTAAGTTAAATAACTAAAAGTGCAAGTGTCACGAGCCGCAGATCAAAGCTCATGTCCAATGTGCACGGAACGTCCCATAAAGGTCAACAGATGAAATGGAGCTCATTCGATCAATTAAAATTGACCCGATTCATGAAATTGAAGTAGAAGCCCATCTATTTGAATTTTAGTTGAGTCGAAACACTCCAATAAATTGTATTTTCCCAGAATAATTATTGTAAAATCCTAAAGGATAAACATATATAGAATTTAAATTATTTAGGATTCTCTTATTGTCGATAAGAACTAATATTAATCGTTGATGTAAATCTGTCCATTGGTTCTATGGAGCTCAACTATAAATAGAGGTCTCCTCTTAGTTGGCGTGCTATTTTCTTTTGACTTTTTTTTTTCTTTGTTGTTTTTTCAATTCGAGTTGCTTCCGTTATAATTTGGTGTCTTAAAGAAATTTTACGAGAGTTAAATTGATTTAAGTGCATTTGAAACGAAAGAATCGTTTAAAATCGCACAGATTACTACGAGATGATAGATCTAATCATATAACACAAACAATACCTTTTAGCTCATTAATTAAACGAAAAATTCTCCTAATATAAAATTGGCCTTGCTATGAATTTTAAACAAAAAAAACTTAAAAAAAATGTTAATGACGGATGAACAAAAATGACCCATGCATAAAAAAACATTTAATTTAATCCAAATTAAAAAAAAAAGAAAAAGATAAGCATGAAACAATACATAAGAAATGCAACATCATAGTTCAAACAGGGGCAGGCAAAACCGCCATTTAAGTCATCACTTACCTAATCAAACACTGTTCTGGTTTTCTTTTTATAGTTCAGTTTCAGCTCACCTATCGAAAATCTGGGTAAAAGAACAAAGGCAAACATGGGTTTCTCGTTTTCTAAAATTTTATCCAAATAAACAAGAATCATTGAACCTATCACACACACACACACACACACACATATATATATAAAGACACGGTTCGTTGAGAAAACGAAAGACATGCGGGTTTTTTTTTTTTTTTTCTTTTTTTCTTTTAATAGTGCAAAACTTGTTTATGTCGGAAAACAAAACACTACACGAAAGCTAATAACTATAGCAATGTTGGTCTCTTCCGGAAATTTTGGCTTTTTGTCAAAGGAACCCTTTGACATTTTCTAGAATTATGGGATTATGCAATTTATGGGTTTTTTTTGGTGTTTAGTTGAATGGAATTGGTTCAGTCGTAAATGTATTTGGTTGTGTCATGGATGACATACATGAAAAATTGATCTATTATGAGTTATCTTATTTGATTGTATATGTCACAAAAAATTGATCCATTATGAGTTATCTTAGTTAATTGTATATGTCATAAGTAGAGATGTTCATGGGTCGGATCGGGTTGGATTCAGATCGAATTCAACAAAAAATATAGATTCATTTGCTAGGCCCGAGCTTGGTCCGGCCCGAAAATGGGCTTAAAATTTTGCTCAAGTCTGACCTAGATAAAAATGGTAAAACTCGAGCATGACCCGGCTCGCCCATATTAATTTTTATATTATTTTTATATAATTTTTAAATATATATAATGCATTAAAAATACTGAAAGCATTAAAATAAATATTTCCTAACAAATTAATTTTTTTTTAAATATATACTTAAATAACACTAAGATAGATACAACTTAACAAACAAATGTCTCTAAAATAATAACAAAATTAACAAATGACTCTAAAATAATAACAAAATTAACAATAAGATAAGTTTTATACAATATAAAAAAATAACAATAAAATAATAGCAACATAATAGTAAAATTGTAGCAAAATAGGGAGAAAACAACAAGAAAATAACATTAAAAAATAGCAAATTTTTTTTGTCTTTTTGTGAATTCGGGTCGGGCCAGACCAGGCTCGGGCCAAAAATACCTTACCCGAGACTAGACCCGTTTTTAAACAGACCTTATTTTTTTACCCAAACCTATTTTTCGAGCTTATATTTTTACTCAAACCCTCCCATTTTTCGAGCGAAACTTTGAGTCGGGCCGAGTGGCTCGGCCCATGAATAAGTCTAATCATAAGTCACATTACTCTTTCTTCAAAAGGCTTGTTAGTGTCATTGGGTTTGGTGCGAAGCCACAAATAGTTTATCTAGCTTGTCTCAAATATTAAGGTGCTTCATGTGAAATCGAGCAGTTAAGATCCGTTTTAAGGGCTTCTACGGTTAGTGTAAAAATAGCAGTGATTGTGAGATTAGATATTGTAGTGTAAGATAAAAAGAAAATTAAACGCATCGCATTGGAAGTAAATATCCATCCGAAAGAGTCCTAATACTACTTATCACGGAGATAATATTTCTTTTTCAAAAGATATATATTGATACAACATGCAATTTGATATCATTATTCTTTTTTTTTGTAAAATTATTATAGATGCTCCTATACTAGGAGTCAGATTATATTTTGCCTTCTTTAATAAAAAATGGACAAATTAGTACTTGAACGTTAGATTATATAGCAAATTGGTCATTTCTATTAAAAAAATCATTTATTTCTACTGTTAAAAACTATTGTGGTTGACTAAATAACTTGACAGTTATGCCACGTGTACCTCATGCTAATATACAAGGACCAGTCTTTAAGAATAGAAATCGATGAAATTTTACTCTTTGAGCTAAAGTACATGGACTAATTTACCTATATTTTTGAGTCGATGAGGCAAAATACAATTCACCTTCTAAGGCAAAAACCTCCATGATACTTTTGCTTTTTCTTTTCTTTTCAAAAACTGAAAACCTTACAAACTAATCCTTTTCGAGTTTGTGACCACCATTCTAACAATATTATCTCCAAATTTGAACTTAAATTCTCTATGTACTATATGTCTGAACACTATACCCTAAAACCCATAAAAATTTACTATTTTAATAGTATAATATAAAAACAAATGAGCATAATTAATACATATATACATTGTACTAGCTCTTACAAGTGCATTTGCACAAAGCCCAACCCAAGTATTGAGTTGGTCCAACTTTATTTTGTTATTTATACTCACTTGTGAAAAATAGCTCATCTAATAACTTGCCAGATTATTATAAGATAATAATTTTTTATGACAATGACTATTCATTATTTTTAATACATTAAATTAAAGATAAAATCTATTTAATTAATTTTAATATATTTTCTAACTTAATATATTCATTTTATCTTAAATTAGATCCATTCATAGATTGAATTATTCTTTCAATCTCGAAGGTATACTTGCAGTATAAGAAAGTTTAATCAAAAGCATAAGGTTTAAAAAATGGACTTGAGCAAAAAAAATGTTTGTTTAAAATGTGAGTCGGACTTGGACTTCAACATTCAAGACTTAGGCTTGATCTGACCTGTTTTACATTTTTGTAATATATTTTATTTTATTTTTATATGTTATGTAATTTATATCACATAAAATTAATATATACAATAATATAATATTATGTAAATATTAAAAAATATGTTAAGTTGTTTAAATTTTTGTAAAATGAAAGAATTTAAATTTAAAATTTTAATAAAAGGAAAAACATCTAAATGTTAAATACTAAATTGAAAATAATATGAGCAGATTAAAAAATATTATGTTCAAAATTTTTTATTTAAGTCAGCAGACTGTTAAGTTTTTTGAAAGTTTAGTAGAATAATACTTATTAATGAATAGAAAAACATATATTAAATTTAAGCTGATCTAATGGTCAGTGTCAAATATTGGAGAAAAAGTCGTTTGAATTTTGAATTCATAAATTCATGAGGTTCAAAGCTATTTCATGAAAAAAAACTAAATCGTAGAACTTCAATTGGTGCCAGCAGTGCGAGCGAAATAGGCCATACAATAGTGATATTAATAGTTCAGTGACTAAAATGAAAATATTCAAATAATTCAATGATCATTTTGTAACATTTTTTTCAGTGACCAAAACGTAAGTTTACTAATAGTTTAATGACCTTGAGTGTAGTTTAGCCTCTTGGTTATTAGGGTTGGTCACTCTGTCAACCACGCAGTCTTCCTCTTCCACAGCTACTTTGCTCTCTGCCGCAAAAGCCAAAATCCATACCATCCGAGTCGACCCGTCCCCGTGTTGGGTTTCATCAGCGAGTAACTAACTGAGTTACAAAATCAACAAAACAAAAAATGGCGTCTCAAGATGAACAACAACAACAAGACCCTCGTATCCCCAAAATTTCTTCTGCAATTCGTGTCATCCCAAACTTCCCCAAACCAGGTTTCAAACAAAACATACTTTCGATCCCTTTGTTTGGTTTTTTTCACCCTTTAATTTTTCTTTTCATTTTTTGGTTCAGGGATCATGTTTCAAGACATAACAACTTTGCTTCTTGATACCAAAGCATTTAGTGATACTATTGATTTGTTTGTTGAAAGGTACAAAGGGCAAAATATATCTGTTGTTGCAGGTAATTTCTGGTAATGGTTTTTTTTTATTACTTTAATAGTGTATGTATATATTTGTTTATAATTGTATGGTAAAATGCAGGTATAGAAGCAAGGGGATTCATATTTGGTCCACCTATTGCATTGGCTATTGGTGCCAAGTTTGTTCCTATGAGAAAGCCCAACAAGTTGCCAGGTATATATAAAAGGATTATTTTTGTTGAGTATTGTTGATTGTTGCATTTGGTTTAGTAATCTTTATGGTAATTGTTAATTTTTTCGATGTTTATTAGGGGAGGTTATCTCGGAGGAGTATTCTTTAGAGTATGGAAAAGACAAAATGGAGATGCATGTCGGTGCCGTGCAAGCTGGAGAACGTGCTTTGATAATAGACGATCTCGTTGCCACCGGTGGAACCTTGTCTGCTGCGATTAGGCTACTTGGTAGTTCAATTTTATATAAGAACAGTCAAAAGCTTACTCATTTTTCTCCTTTATGCAACATAATATGCAAGTGTGTTGCTATGAGTGAGCCTTAGAATTAAGGGGAAAGTACAAGAGATTGCCTTAGGATTTCCTTGATGTCTGTATTGCTATTTACATGAATGATTGTTTTGTTTGCAGAGCGAGTCGGTGTGCATGTTGTGGAGTGTGCTTGTGTTATCGAATTATCAGGTTTAAAGGTATGTGGTGCTAATCTCATACCTCTTGCTGCCTTATCAATCACAGTTTGTGTGATAAACCTGAGCTTTAAACACATATTTTGAAACCATAATGACTGATAAAACTAAGGTTAGCTTATAAACTCTAATAAAAATATGTCATGGAGCAGTTTGTAGTTAGGCATCTTTAGGGACTAATAATAAATATCTAGAATCATAATTCAGCTTTAGAAAAGCAAGAAAACAAACAAATGTCGTAGTATTGTAGAGGAAAAAGTATTCTAGATGTTGCTTACGGTGATTAGAAAGCTAATTGCAAGTTTTTTTTTTTTTTTTGAAACAATGAATCTCATTTCTGCTCGAGTTTCATAGTTGCAAAGTGTTAATCTTCTTTTTCAGCCTATGCTAATGTCACGGGACCATTATCCTCTTTCCAAAAGACATGTTTGATAGGATGTGCGGTGCACCTGCTTGTACCCTGCATACTTATTTAGACTGCTTGGCCTAACACTAGCACATGTTAGGCTGAGCAGTAAGTTCTCAAACATATAATAGTTTCAATGTCAGCTTCAACACTATATATTAGTTCTTTTATGAACATTATGTTGGGTTTCAAACGAGCTTGACTTATAATGAACTAGTTGTTATCCTTTTTGTTCATTTGAGGTTTGTACAACTGCATCTATGTCATTTCTTTTAAAATAAAACTAAAATATATTATAGTTAATTTCATGTTAAATTACCATTGTTTATCAAATTCAACCAAAGCATAAAGGCATGGATGTAATAATACCAAATGCAAATTTATGATCATGTATGAACTAGCACTCCAGCAGAGCTTTGAAATTACTGACCATTAGTCTTTTTCTACGGTAAAAGTACCATGGAGGTCCGTGTACTAAGAGTTGGATTGCATTTTGTCCCTTTTACTAAAAAAATAAGCAAATTAGTCTTTGTACATTATATCAAAGAGCAAATTGACCCTTCTTTATAATGTTAAAAACTTGTCCCCATATGTTATAATGAGGTACACGTGGCACGTTATATAGAACTGTTTGGTTTTTCTATCAATTACGTCAGTTTTTAGCAGTAGAAATTGATGAAATTTTTAGCAGAACATACCAGTTTACTCGTTGATCTAACGTATAAGGACTAATTTGCCCAATTTTTGATGAAAGGGGGGCAAAATGCAATGTGATTCCTAATATGCTATGAATCATGCATAAACTAAACCATATTCTCCCTATATCAGATACCCATTAACGTTTGCCTTTCTTTCTTATTCTTTCCTCGGTTTCTATTTCAGGGTCGGGAACGGTTAGGAGATACACCGCTGTTTGTTCTTATAAACTCAGCTTGATCTCACAAGTGGGGTGGTAGTGGTAGAAGATCATTGTTTGTTGCACTTTCTAGAGTTCTCAATATATATAGCTATAACTTTGCCTAAAGGCCTAACAAGTTTACTTGGTTGAATAAAAAAGGCTGCATTTGGGAAAAGTTATAGTGGATTTAACCATGATAATATAAGGTTTAGGTATTGTTGATGATGATATTCTTCCAGGTGAGTCTTCATTGCATTTGTAATAATATTTTGAGCAAAAGTGGCTTTGAGTGAAAGGTCTTGTCTGTCGATACAAGAGATTCTGATGTTAATGCCATTGTTGTGTTTTTAAGTTGCAGAATTCACCACTTATTGACCTTTGTTTTTAAGTTTCTGATGATAATATACACGTGCATGTGTTTTGGTTCGCAAATCTTTGACGTATCAAAGTAGTTTTGTGAGTAAACAAAACAAAACTATAAAAAAATAATAATAATAAGGAGAATGAGAACATTCAATTAGTATAAATTGAACAAAAAAAAAAAAAAGTTATACAATAACGATTTTAATAACTTAATAATTAAAATAAAAACATTTTAAATAATTGAATAATATATTTTATTTGTAGTTAGCTAGCTGTATTCAATTTTTTTTTCACCTTTTCATTTTTAACCCATCACAATTATTTTTCCATAGTTGTCAACATTTAATTTCTATTAAATATGTTTTCTTTGGTTAAAAGAAAATAGAAGTAAACTTTTAACTACACGACATTAATGAGAGGCCGTCTGTTGAATATTATTATCTAATAAGTTTTGAACACACTCAGGTGGCTCACTAAAATAGCACTTCACATTCAATTCTCCAGTTGATATTTTTTTTATGCTGTCCGTAACCTTATTTTGCTCCCTCAGAACATGCTGAAACCTAAGTTGCCTATCCTTTTAAATATATATTTTTAAAACGTTGTGATCAAATTCTCATTTAATTCTGATTAAAATTCAAATCTCTTAGTAAGCCGTTTTAAATCTTCTAAAAATTTTTATTAAAAAAGATTATTTTTAAAAAATGCCCCGGTACCAACGACATCAAATTTTTTTTAAAAAAATTTCCCGATGTCACTCGATAGACCGGTGACACCCATTAAAAATATATTCTTTTCTTTTTTGTCTCCATCATGAGTACTCGTATTTGTTACAAATGTTGCAAGAAAATACATATTGATGTCGCCGGACATCCAAAAAAATTCTTTAAAAAAAAAATCCCAATGATTGACTTGTTATTGGGGGCGACGACACCCACAGTCACTATAATTTTTAGGTTATTTTCGTGTATGATTTTAACTTGAATTATTATTGTAATTAATTAAAAAAATGGGTTATTTTAAAAAAAAAAAACCCATCACACATTATTTTTGGTAATTTTCAATGCATTTGGTACTAGTGAGTGTATATTCATGAAAATTGATTCTTTGGATTATAGTAACTCTCAAGTTGGAATCATATTTCTTTCATTGGTCCTACACGCATTTGCTTTATTTTCATTGCTTTCTACTTTCTTTAACTTTTTCCACGTACTTTATTGCAATAGTCAAAACATCGGTTCATATGCACAATCATATTTCTTTCATTGGTTCTACACGCATCTGCTTTATTTTCATTGCATTCTACTTTCTTTCCTTCTTTCCACATACTTTATTGCCATTGTCAAAACTTTGGTTCATATGCAATTATGCATACAAGCTCAAGTCAATCCAATCCATTGTTAACCCTAACTGGAATCACTAGCTTTTCTTTGTTTACTTTTTCAGGCTTATCCAAATTTATGTGAAATTGTTTCTTTCTTTGTCTTTCAATATCCATAGTTGGTTCCTTAGTTACCATTTGCTACTTTGCTGGTTGTGAAATTTTAAGAGAGATCGGACATGGCTGAGGTATTTCTTTCACCCCTTGTTGGTACCATCTTGGACAGCTTGAACTCGTGGTCCTTGAAAGGGCTGGAACTTACTGGGAGCCTCAAAACAGAAGTTGAGAGTCTTGACAGTAGTCTTACTACAATCCAAGCTGTGCTCCAAGATGCAGAGGAGAAGCAACGGAAGAGTGAAGCTATCAAGAACTGGCTTGGGAAGCTCAAACAAGCAGCTTACGATCTAGAAGTTGTGCTTGATGATTTTAACACCGAAGCTCTAAGGCGTAGCCTGCATACGGATGCACGAAGCCAGGTAACCACCTTCTTTTCTTTTCGGAATCCGCTCTTGTTTCGCTTAGATATGGCACGTAAGTTTAAGAATGTAAGGGAGAAATTAGATGCCATTGCTGGGGAGAAAAGTAAGTTCCACTTGAGAGAAGGTGTGGGAGAAGCTGAAATTGAACGGAATGAGGATAGGCAAACCAGCTCCCTTGTGAATGAATCGGAAGTACTTGGTAGAGCTGATGAGAAGGAAAAGATAGTTAGAATGTTGCTTAGTAATGTGAGCAACCATGATGACCTCTCTGTTTATGCAATCTGCGGAATGGGGGGTCTTGGTAAGACAACAATTGCTCAATTGGTTTACAATGACAAAAATGTGGCGAAAGTCTTCGATTTGAGAGGTTGGTGTGTGTATCTGATGATTTTGATGTAAAAAGGTTGACTAAAGCGATTGTGGAATCCTTTGGAGGGAACTCGGGTGATATCCAAGAGCTAGATCCCCTGCACCTGCAGCGGTGTTTAGCAGAGAAGCTTGTTGGGAAACGGTTTTTGCTCGTACTAGATGATGTGTGGAATAAGAACCATGACAAGTGGGATAGATTGAAACAAGCTCTACAGTGTGGACGGAAAGGAAGCACAGTGATTGTCACTACTTGAGACGAGGACATTGCTGTTATGATGGCTACAACTCCTTTCTATCGCTTGGGATGTTTGTTGGATGATGATTCTTGGTCTTTGTTCAAGCAAAGAGCCTTTGGGATGGGAACGAACGGAAGCAACGCCAACCTGGAAACCATTTGGAGACAAACAGTGCAGAGGTGTGGAGTGGTACCATTAGCAATTAAGGCCATAGGAAGCAGATTGCGTTTTAGAAGTCAAGAAAGTGAATGGTTACATGTCAAAGATAGTGAGATATGGGATCTGGAAGATGAGAGAAGCAGAATCTTAGCTGCGTTGAGACTAAGTTATGAACATCTTCCACCGTATATGAGGCAATGTTTTTCATTTTGCTCGATATTTCCCAAAGATTTTGTCATGACAAAGGACGAGCTTACAGGACTATGGATGGCGAATGGATTTATTCCTTGTCGAGGAGCATTGGATTTGCATGATACGGGTTGTGAAATATTCTCTGAATTAACTTGGCGGTCCTTTTTTCAAGAAATAAAAGAGGATGTTGATGGAACTGTTAGATGTAAAATGCATGATCTCATCCATGATCTTGCAACATCGATTATGAGACAAGAGTGCTGTGTGATTGAGGCAAACGAGGCGTCACAAATTCCAAAAACTGCTCGTCACCTGTTTGTTAATGATAGCAGTCCATCGACAAGCATTATGGGCTTAACCACATTGCAACCGCTGCAATCTTTGATCCTGAAAGGCTATTGCGGTTACCTCTCCAATCCTTCCCGTTTCTTCAGTAAACAAAAGAATCTCAAGGTGTTTCATTTGGGTCCTAATTTGCCCTATATTACATTTAAAAGTTCGAAACACTTGAGGTATCTTCGCCTTGACGGTTCTCTTGTGAAAACTTTACCTGAATCAACAAGCTCTCTTCATAACTTGCAGACACTAAGCCTCAAAGATTGTTGGGACCTTCGAATGTTACCCAAAGGTACGAAGAACTTGAAAAATCTTTGGTACTTGGACACCAGAAATTGCGTTGCACTAACTTCTATGCCTGTTTCATTGGGACAATTGTCTTTATTGCGAAAAGTTAGCATGTTCATTGTGGGTGAGGAAGTAGGTTGCGGCATTGATGAATTGAAAGAGTTGGCCCTAGAGGGGGAATTGAGCATCAAAGGACTTGACAACGTGAAGTGTTCGATGGAAGCTAAAAATGCAAATTTGATAAAGAAGCACAATTAAAGATCACTTAGCTTATCTTGGCGAGTACACTGGCATGTAAGCAGCAACGACAGCTGTCATCATCAAAATGATGAAGAGATTCTGAGTGCTCTTCAACCTCATTCAAACTTGAAGAAGTTATGCATAAGTGATTACCAAGGTTTGATGTTTCCATATTGGATGATGGATCTACTTCTACCAAACCTTGTTGAAATCTCACTAGAAAGGTGTGGAAGATGCCATGAAATACCACCTCCAGGGAAACTGCGCTTCCTTAAGATCCTTAGTATTCGGGAAATGGGTGCTCTGAAGTATATTGACAACAACTTCTATGGTGATATGGAGAGTTCCTTTCCATCACTCGAGGTTCTCACCATACGTGAGGCGCCATGTTTGGTGGAATGGACAACAGTGAATGGTAGAGAACATTTTCCTCTCCTGAGTTCATTAACTATCGGTGGTTGTCCTAAGTTGGTTAAACTGCCAATGATTCAATCTCTAAAGAAGCTAGATATTAGTGAAACTAATGTTATTTTACTCACACCTTTGATTATGAATGCCACGGTTCTTACCTCTCTCGAGATTACTTACTTGAATGAGTTACCGGATGGACTACTGCAAAATCAAAAGCAACTTGGTAGCTTGTCTGTTAGTTATTGTAGTCAAAAGTCTTCGTCCGATCTGCTGGATAATCTATCCTCCCTTAAATACTTGGCTATTCAAGATGACTCAATTGAAAGCTTCCCTGCTGGGCTACAAAACCTCAGCTCTTTAGAAACGTTGAATTTAACTGGTTGTAGCAGCCTTGTATCCCTTCCGGTAAATGGATTGCAACGCTTATCTTCCTTGTCTTCATTGCAGATTGTAAATTGTAAGACATTAGCCTCTTTATCTGAGGGGGTGCGATATCTGACTTCCCTCCGAGACTTCAATATTAATGGATGTCCAGAGTTAACCTCCTTGCCAAGGAGTATCCAACACCTCTCTTCTCTTCGACGTCTGCAGATTTGGAATTGTAGGGGTTTAATTTCTCTCCCAGATGAGATACAACACCTCACCTTGCTTAAAAGATTGGCGATACAGAATTGCCCTAATTTGATGACATTGCGCCGAGGGATACGTAACCTCACTGCACTGGAAACGCTATGGATCCTAAAATGCCCCCATCTGCAGAGACGGTGTGGGAAAGTGAGAGGAGAAGACTGGCCCAACATAGCCCACATTCCGTCCATTCAAATCCTTTAACGAGGTGATTCTCTACATTTGAATATTAATCTTGAACAACAATATTTTTGTAATTCTAATCACATCCAAGAATTATGTAAAAAGGATTTCACCGTGAATAAAGATCTCTGCAGCCATTCATATTTATTATTAATAGTTTACGTTTGATGAATCCGAGTCTAAATACTGACGGATTTTGTTAAACTCGAGGATCTATTCTGGAATTTGAAAAACAAAACGAAACATCAGCCACCCCCATAAATAGATGGCAAATCATTCTAGCTTCTAACTTCTTATGCTCATCACACATAACGTGGTTCAACTCTATTATGTATCTGTGCCTAGGCATCTTGTTGGTCGCTTCGTTGGCAAAGGCTGAGCTGCTGGGACTTCCGTCTGCTAAGTTTGAGTCATACTATCCGTGGTTTCTCCTCTACATTATTCTAACCTCCAGAAAGTTTTATTACATGTGAGTCTTACTTAAATTTATTCTAGTCTGCATTCGAATATATCTTGATTTTCGATCAGCTGTGTTTTGTATTGAAATGATTTTAATTTTATTTGTTCAGACATGTATTATTTGTAATTTGTATTATACTTGTACCTATAATTGTCATTAGCTTTTTTTTTTTTAGATTAGTGGATAGATTTATTAGAAGGTACACATTTTTTTAATGAAACTAACATTATCGATTTTATCACCTTTTTGCAATATTATTACATTTTTCGATTTGTTTTATCCTTCTTTTTGGAGTATGGATTTCAAATTTTGGATTGGGATTTCATTTATTACGTAAATGGTAAGAATAGGGTACGTATCTTATGAGCAAATTAATAGATAATTTCATACTCGTTACAAAATAGGCATCTAGCAAATTTGAAAAATTATCATGAATGTAACGTTTTTAAATAGTTGATGCTCAATTTATACCTTCTTCTTTTTTTTTTTTTTTTTTTTGGGATCCAAACCTAAATCCTAACCCTCAAACGCTACCTTAGTTGAATTGTTATCTGACTCCTTAAATCAATCTTAATTAAGGACTCTTTAAATGGTATTATTTTGTCAATTGCATTACACAAATTTCATGTAGTGGAAGTTATTTTAACAAAAAATTTGACTCGACGGTTGAAATGAACGAAATTTTTAATAAAAAAAAATTAATTTACTCTTTGATCTAACAAAATAAAAGAGACAAAATGTAATCTAACTCATAGTACAGATATCTTAATGGTACTTTACCCTCAAGTAGCAATAGACTAAGGATCAACATTTCTCACATGAAATGTAAGAGAAATGTTCTAAGCACAACCAATCAAGAACAATATCTGCATTATCAAAAGGGGTTCTTCTACAATTTAGAAATTTTGTAAAAAAAAAAAAAATTCATCAGCAAATGTTACTGAGAAGAAAAAAATTAATTTGGAAATTATTGAGCCGAACTCCATAATATTTTATTCCAGTCTAATTGAGTTATTTATTTTTAAAATATATTTATATTATGAAATTATATTTTTACTCTTATTATATTAATAAGAGCTATGAGCGGGCTTAATTGAGCTTGAAGCTTTGAGCTTAGCCCAAATTTACAAATTGATGTTTGATCGAGCTTGAGTCAAATATTGAGCTTCAAATTTTGGGTTTGCTAGTATTTGGGTTCGACTAGATTCAGTTATGCCCCTACATATATAGCTCAAGTTACGGTTGTTGTCCCTCTAATATGCTTAAATTTGATAAATTAATGCATGTATTTAATTTTGACTTAATTTAGTCATCTACTTTTATAGTTCCATTGGTTAGTTTAAAGTAAGTAAATGAGACATTGGTACTAACAAGTTATTCGAGTTCTACCCCAAAAAAACTCGAATTTGGTCCGGTAATTATCAAGTTGATCTTGAGCAACTTGAGCTATTAATCGACTTAAATTCATGCATTGTAGTACTTGATTCGAATGGCTCGCGAGCATAATCAAATTTTTCATTTAAATATATAAAAGAACTTAAATACGAATGAGCTCAAACTTAAATACTAATGGGTCTCAATTACACCTTAGTCTAAAGAGTTTTCAAAAAAAAAACATTACGTCCACATTTTGAGTGAAATAATTAATGATTTGAACTATCAAATTATATTATAAAAATAAAGGATAAATTTATGTGAAATTAAAGTATAAAAACTAAAGAGGTATTATAATTTTAATCCATACATATATATATATATATATATCGAAAGTAGAAATAGTTATGGTCTCCTTATAATTTATCGCCATTTACAAATACATACACACACATATATTGTAGATTAAGAGAAGTTTTATTTTGGTATAAATTGAAGATTAAGCTTTATTTGGATATATATATTTAAATAATTTTATTATATGTTTTAATTATATCTATTTTTTTTATATAATATTTAAGATTACTTATAGTCCATTTTCAACTCATAAATAGAAGGATAATGCATTTTAATGCACTCAAACTCACGTTCTCTTGCATTGACAATAATACCCATACCCATCGAGCTATAACTCAATCGGCATTTAAATATAAAATTAAATAAAAGTGTTAAAAATTGTCGTTTTATTATTATTATTATTATTTCAAAGTACAATTATATGCTTTTTTTTTTTTTAATCTGCATGCTCTTCCCAACCATATTTTATTTTAAAAATTATTTATTTCCTTTTTTTCTTATATTTAAAAAAGAAAAAGAAAAATCAATGTTTTTTTGGTATGTTTACATGAACAACAAGCAAAACTAATTTAAATTTAATTCTATGATTCATTTTAGTCAGCCAACTCTCCCCACCAAATAATAAAAAATAAAGTTGAAGTCTGTTAATTATTTAATTATTTATGTACATAAGTGACCCTTCATTTAATTATTATTGATGTATAATTTTCCATATTTCCCATGATGTAATACTACATTTATACTAAAAAGTTGACATTTTATTACTTTATATTTTCTATAAAAGACAAATTCAGTGAGCATTGACTTTTTTTAGTTTAATAATTACAAGCAAAAGATAAGATAATTATATAAAAATAAAATGGTTGAATTTGGTTATTAGTACCAAAATTTGATGCGGCAAACATACTATCATATGTGTAATGTCATGTCAACTTGTTATTTTCACATATTACTCATTAAAAATTCATTTAATAGACTGATGATTGTCATTTGTGTCAAGATTAAAATTTTAAAATTCAAAAAGCATAGGAACTTGTGATGATTCAATCGAAGAATATGGACTAAATCTACAATTGTATGTGGAATACAATACAAGTAATTGAATTTAATCAAAAGAAAATTGTTTGGATGAAGATTAAAATTGACCAAATTCAAGTAAAAATAAAATTTCTACTAGCTTGACTTTCCTTTTTTAGTAATATATTGACTTTATTTTGAATTTTTTTTGTCAAAAGTCAAGAATTATTAATTGAATTTTAGTTTTATTTTTATTAGTTTAAATTAAAATTTGGATTCGTTGAAACCTTGCAAAGAGAGGTAATCTATTATCATAGCACCTACTACAATAAGTGATTTAAGTTTTAACACTCACCAATTTAATAACTTCACTTTTATACCTACCTAAGTTCTGGATCTTTCTTCTCTAAATTTTTCCCCTAAAAACCAAGTAATTCACTTGTTTTCACCATCAATGCCTTCACAATTACAAGTTCATTATTGAATGTATTAATGCTAAAACTCTTAGTATGTAACTTATACAACTCTCAAGTATTTAAATTGCTTTTAAGTAAGAGTTTAAAGCCTATCAAAACACCTATAAATAGGTTGTTTTGTGCTACACATCAAAAAGAAATTTTTGGAATCTCTTTGTCAATAGCTTTGCAATGTAATTGTAGCTATTTTTTGACATTCTTTTAGGTATTCTTTGGAGTGTTTATTGATTGTATTGTGAGGTATTTGAGTGAGTGATTGTGATAATTGGGGTTGGTATTGGGACTGCAATTACTCTTTTGTGTAATGGTAGATTAAGCTTAAGCTAATAGGTGATTTGGATGATTGTTGAAATAAAATCATTCATTGGGTGAGGCTCCGTGGACGTAAGACCGTTGTATCTGAACTGCATTAATAAAGATTGATTGTGTCAATTTTTTTACTACCTATTCTTGCTATAAACTACTGTTACATCATTACAACGAACGTTAAGTAAAATTAATTTATGCTTTCAATGTCTTTTTTATTACACTAAAAATGCATATTCTTGTAGTAATTTAAGCTCTCTTCATCACTAGAAGACACCAAAACATCACTTTTACACGATAGCAATTGTATCTCTTTCAAAACATTTCATTCTTTTTAATTTTTTTCAGATAATCACTAATGATTCTCGACACAGTATATAAATTACATCCTCGAACCCACATTTTGTACCAACAATTTTAATAGTAAACAAAGACTAGCTCATGCATACAAGTTCTATCATGTTGATGTTGTTGAAGAAAGAAAGCTAGCTTTACCAACCACGACTCCACCGCCACCCCCCACCCCCCCCACGTTAACATCAACACATCAATAATAATTATATTAATTTTCACACTACTCCATTCCATTCCCTTGGAGACTTATCTCTCTAATTATCATATACATATATATACACGAATATACATAATTAAGTCTTTCCTTTCATATCGTGTATTTAATTTTTGGATACTTTTTTATCAATAAGATTACTTATAGGTTCTGATCATACCTGCTCTTTTTAACATAATATTTAGAATTACTCATAACTCCTCTACAATCCATAAATAAGAGATCATGCGCTTCAATGCACTCAAGCTCACAACTTCTTATATTGACAACAATGCTCATGTCAATCAAACTAAAACTCAATCGGTTGTTCTTTTTCTATTTTTAAATGTTAAAAAAAATGTAGTAAATAGATACTTGGCCAAATGAAGAGTAGCCAATGAGTGGTATATGAAAATGTTAAAATACGTTCTAAGTCCTTGTATTCTTTGTTCATTTGGAGTTCGATCTCTCTAATTTCAAAAGAATTTAAAATTGCAAGTTCAATTGTTAATATCACTAAAATTCTCTTGTTAAACTCATTATAGGGATAAATATAAAAATTATGCTTAAACTTTGATACAATAAGTAACGTCGTACATGAACTTCGAGGTTGTGCGATTTTATGCATGAAATTTTGATTTGATTTAGTTTTCGTAAATCACTAACAATATTATTAAATCCTCACAGTTTTATGTTGATATATTGCATACACGAATAATTATCTTAATCCAATATAAAAATAAATCTATGTATTCATTTATTTAAATACATACAATTGAATCAAAATCAAAATTTTATATATACATATGAACCATAATTCAAATTTCATATGTATAATTGCTCATTCGACCAAAGTTTATATATATAAATTTAATATTTATCCTCAAATTATATTATTATTTTGTCACTTTTTTATTTCCTAAAATCAAGGAGAAAAAGAAAAGTAAATCAATACCAAGAAATTAGTGAAAAATAGTGAGGATGGAACAGCTAATATTAGATTCCGAGTGAAGAATAAAATCAGATTGTGACAAGTTCAAAAAAACCCGGTGCAACAATTTTCTCTATTACATGATTTTGTTCCTACAAATTTTCCGACATGCTGGAGCTTTTGTTGTTTGAAAGGTCGTGCAATGGCCGGTGCAAAGTTCCTGACAACACCAAAAATGTCCTTGTCGAAAAATTTCCCTTCAGAACAAAGAATTTTCATAAATAAAAAATTTATAAAAACTTTCAAAAAATGGTCCCTGACACGTAAGTTTCTCAACGAGGGTTTCGGCGGAATCATAGGGTTCTTAAAGTACAATAATTTTAAAGTATGTTTTTGGGTTTGTTCAGGTAATCTAATGGATTAATTATCACATTTATATATATGGATTTAATTTTATATGTTATTAATGAATTGGATTTTAGTACATCATTATAAATGTAATTATTTGGGTTTATTTTTTAATTTTCATATGTTATTATCTGTTTTATTGATCGGTGTTTAATTCAATTTTTGATTATTTTACTATCAAGCTAAAAATTTGATCCAATCAACTCGAATCTAAATTTGGTTTAATTTGATTCAATCATAAAAAGTAACCACTAAAACTTAAATTTATTTGTCGATTGAGCTTTAATTCAGTTAACATCGATACTATTGC
Source organism: Kokia cookei (assembly GCA_039519145.1). NCBI lineage: Eukaryota > Viridiplantae > Streptophyta > Magnoliopsida > Malvales > Malvaceae > Kokia > Kokia cookei. The sequence goes on from CM076903.1 coordinate 1,731,108, forward strand.
AACAATCGCAACGATGTGGATTTGAGCGTGCTTAAACGTCTTTTTCCTTTAATTTAAGGGTTGGGAGGGGTCTTGAGTAGATGTAGGAATCGTATAACTGGGACTGAAACAACTAGAACCCAAAATGCTTTAAACTTATAATGATCCGACTTGAAAAATCCTAAACCTCAAACCCAATTAATCGAAACTTGAAAAATCGAATCTAAAATGATCTTAACTCAAAATTAAACTAAAAAAAATAATTTAATAATTTAAAACACAAATTAATTAACCCGACTCAAAATCGATCACAATTTATCTAATTAATAGTGTATTCTATATTATAATTAAACTAACTAAGATCCCACAAGTGGGGTCATAATAGTTTGTCATAGATATTGTGCCGTGGATAGTTGAGAGCATCTTTTAGTTCATTTGCTACGTACATGGCAAATCCATGTCACTAAATAAATTGCCACGTAAATTATAAACATGAAAAAGCAAGATGCTCGAAATTCGAAAATAAAAATGCCCGTCTGCTTTTTAGATTTCACCATTTGTTGGGGAATAAATTATACCTTTTGCACTTGTATTCATGACTTTCACATGCTTTAGGGTTATAAATAGAACTCTTCATCAGGTGCATGCTTTTTGTGCAGCCATTGGCTATGAGAGTCAACCTTACCCACCATATAAGGATAAATGTGTATATCTATTTCTTAGGGTAGTATATTTTCATTCATATTCTACTATGTATCAAATATAGTTATCTGTTATAATAAATGCTGATAATGGTAATAGAACAATCGCAAAGCAATAAGAAAATAAGATTCACTAATGTTGAAAATCGAATGATACAGGAGGAGTTTCAACTATATCTATTCTAAAGGTTGAAAAACCCTATTCTAATCAATGTCAAACAGAAAAAGTGTAATTCTATACGAGTTCTACTTGTGTGGCGTGGTATTTATTATAATAAAAATACGAGATTGAAACAAAATTTCATGTGTATGATAAATACTATTATAATATATATATGATTTGAAGCGTCAAAACTGAGTTGTAAAGAGATGGCTTTGTAGACTACCAATTATCTAACCACAGGATAATATTAATTTGATAGCAAGAAGATAAAAAAAGGGATCAAATTGCAACAACAAGCAGCGTTAGGGTTGGTGCCAGTTAGCCCCCGTTTAGGACAAGGAACGAGTTCGGCGGTTACCTTGTCGGAATTCCAAGTTCGGTTTTTTAAAAAACAAATGTCATTCTCATTTCCCACGATCTGGCCGTCCCTTTCCTTCCATTCTTTTCTGTTTAATCTTCTAACATTCCTCATGCTTAGTATATTCGAGGGAAAGACTCCCACGTTCTTACATTAAAAAGTTGGGGCCAAATTAAGATTACTCTTATCGATTTAATCTGTATTGCATTAGTTGTAATAACTTTGTGATTTTTCAAATAACTTATTCTTGTTCCAATAGTTTAATGTTTATAATTTGTTTGTGTTGTAAAACGAACTTTCTAACTTCTCGTTCTAGTACTTTTTAAAAAAGTAAATTTTTTCACAATAATTTTTTTGAAAATAATTTTAAAAAGTAATTGTAAAGTAGGTGTATACAACTTCACTAATCACACATTTAGTTATTATAATTTAGTGACCTCTCAGTGATTGTTGTTAGACCCCTTGAGTCATTTTAATTGCACTTTTTAATAGGTCCAAGGTGTTTAAGGGTCATTCTAACCCCTTTTGCATTATTTTAATGTATCAATTCATGAACTTAGCCACCTTATGAGTTGGACTTTGCCTGGTTTTGGCCCCACGCGGTGGACTCCTGGATTAGTAACTCAATAATTATCTGGAATTATCTGGATTAGTAACTCTATAAACTAATACAAGTCAAATCCCTTGCATTATTTTTTGGTAAAATATGGTTTAAGTCCCTATACTTTTTCAAAAATTTAGAATTAAATCCTTATGTTCTTATTGCTGAGAATTTAACCCTTTTACTTTTCAGATTTCTAAATGTATGTCCAATTGTTAACACTGTTAAACTTTAATTTTAGGTTATTACGTTATTTTTTATTTACATGACTACCAAGTGAGCAGTTTTTTTAATTTTAAAATGCTGTATTAATAAATTTAACCAAAAAAGAAGCTTAAAAATGTTAACAGTTGGGCTTGATTTTTGACATTTGAAAAATAAAAGGACTCAATTCCAAAATTTGAAAAGGGTTTTGGGATATATAAATATGTCTCTTTCACTTTGCTCACCTCAAACCACCATTTGAGACCCTTCAAGTACCAAACAAACCCCAAAAAACCTTCTCCTATTTTGTCTCAGTGGAGTCACTTGCGAATTTCCCTAATGGAGAATGGGAGTACTCATTTAACAAATTATTCTCCATTGATGACCACCTTGATTTCTCGTTTCCATTAGAACATGATGAGGGTTTGAGCTTTATAAACCCTGAAGTCAATGAGATTTGGTTGCCTTCTACTAATGCTTTCGATTACAATTCTCTTGCAACCTACGACCTTACTGGTTCAAATCATGTTGCTGTAACAAATGACATCACCATGTCATTCGACTCGTTTCCCCCACTACTCCCTAGCACTCCAATGGAAGGCACTGTCAACAATGTCATTGAAGATTTGACCACAAAGAAACGACCTCGGGTACATACATACACACACTCGTATATATTTAGGGTTTTCTAATTCATGGTTTGGAATGTGCAGGCAATATCAAAAGGTTGTAAGAATGTGCAGAGGTCAAAGAAGAAGCGCAATGAAGGGGAGTGTAATAATTACATTGGTGTGGAACATGGACATAGTTCAGAGGACGATAGTGTTTGTCAAGACATTAATAATAGTGGTGGGGGGGCAACCTCGGATACCAAAGCTTCTCAAGCTCTTAACTTGAATGGAAAGGCAAGAGCTAGTAGAGGATCAGCAACTGATCCCCAAAGTCTTTATGCAAGGAAAAGAAGAGAGAGGATTAATGAGAGGTTGAGGATTTTGCAGAACCTTGTCCCCAATGGAACTAAGGTAATTAACCAATTCTTTTTTTTTTTTTAACATTAATCTCATCGTACGTTTTTATCATATTTGTTCTTTTTTATACAACCCCTACAATTATCCATAATTCTACATCTTCTTGCATTGAAAAAAATACCGATGCCAATCGAGCTAAGACTCAAATGGCAGGCATCTTTTTACTTTTTCTAGCTTCGCTCCTACTAATGACATTATAAAAAGAAAGAGATAAGATATATCAAATTTGAGTAAAGTAGAGAAACCAAAATCATAATTTGACCAACCATTATGCTTGCATAATCCATATATTGGATTTATATATTATTTTGATAGAAAATATGGGGTTTACAGTAATTTATAATTAATACATTCAATTTGATGAAAATGCAGGTTGATATCAGCACAATGCTTGAAGAGGCTCTTTACTACGTCAAGTTTTTGCAGCTACAAATCAAGGCAAACTTAGAAGAAAAATTACTAATACCTTAATTGAAACAAAATTAGGGTTTTAAATCACTAAATTACTAATACGAAATTGGCTTTTTGCATGATGGGTTGCAGCTTTTAAGCTCTGATGATCTATGGATGTATGCTCCGATTGCTTACAATGGTGTTGATGTGGCACTCAACAAGAAGATCTCTACACTTTTATGACACTGAAAATAGAGAGTTACCCCTACTTTGAATTAATATATAAGTCCCTAATTTAATTGACAACAAATGAAGAGAATAATAATATCATATATATATATATATATATATAGTTGCTGACTTGTAGTATGAACGAAATTAAATGAAAATTTTCAATCATGAGCAGTAATGAATGAATTACTATCCTATCTGTTTCATTCTATTTGTATATTATATATTTCCTACTGAATGTCGCAGAGCACATGCTTATAGATGCATGATATTATTCTTTAACATTTAGAAAATTCAGTGAATGAATGCTTCTATTTGAAGTGAACTTAGCAGTAGAATATTGTTTTGTGTTTTTTTCTATTTCCTTTAGATGGTAAAGTTATGTATTTATATGATATGATTATTGTTTATAGATGTAACGTTTTAGGTAAGTTTCATATATGTCAACACGTAACTTACTCTAGATTCAACACATGTTTATAAGATTGGGGTTCGCTTATGTAGTGAGGTGCGAACTCCTTTTGTGCGATCTCATATACAATCTCACGTGTGATCTCTCTTGTGAACCTTTAATGTCACTCGAACACGATATGAAAACTATCCTGTGCAGAGAATTTCATAGTGTGAAAAATGACAGGTTTATTGATCAGCGAATTGTAACTATTAAATTTTTGTGTCTATTTTTTTTAATATGCTTTGTTTTGGTGAAAAGATATCCATGGTCTCTTTTAATTTCGATATTGAGTAAATTGGTTTTTTTAAAAATCAGAGTACTTTAATCCATGTCAATTTCGAAATTAAGCAACTAAGAGCAATCAACCACGGCTTAATTTTTTTCGTCAATTGTACATAATTTTGATTGATATAATAACAAATTTAGCTATTGATGTTTATATATTTTATGTAAATGATGACAGAATGTGTAAATATTGAGGGCTAAATTTGTTAAATAATGACCAAATTGACAAAATGTGTAAATATTATGAGTTATATTTATTAAATCAAAACCAAATTGATAAAATGTGTAAATTTTAAGAACTAAATTTATTATTATATCAATAAAAATGTGTACAACTAATGAAAAATATTAACATTTCGAAATTTATAGAGGTTAAATTGTTTTGATTTTTTTAAGGGACCAATTTGTTCATTATCAAAATTTCAAAAAAATTGTTCCAGAATATTATACTTAAGGTCATTTTCATTTTGTAAACATTAATTTTGAAAATTTTATTCTGAAGTATGGTGCAGGATGATTTAAGATTTAGGTTTAAGATTTCGTTGATTCAATTGAAGACAAGGAAAGACCACAAGAGAAAGGGAAACCAAAACTAATGTCCAAATCTACTACAATCTATATCTTTTTATCAACAAAATCAAACCGCTCAGATCTCGTAATTTGTATTTTGTTCTCAACTTAACCTTTGAAATTTTTTCGATTCACATTAATTTGGAATTTGGTAATTTTTCTAAGTTTTGGTCCACACGATAACATGACACTCTAATATTAAGCCACATCATCGCCTAAAATTTATATTTTTTATTAAAAAAAAGTGATGATGTGGCATAATCTTATAATGATGTGTTATTACATGAGACAAAATTGAGAAAAGTTGTCAAGTTCTGAGACTAAAGGTTCTTTTAGATGGACGGTGTGTTTACTTGCAGTTAGTATGAAAATAGCGTTGACAGTGAGATTAGATACTATAACGATACTATAATGTGAGACAAAAAAAAAACTAAACGTACCACACTAAAAATAAACGCCTTCCAAAGAACCCCTAAATGTTACCTTGTTCCATAATTTTCTTAAATAAATAAAAACCACTATATTTTTCCATTTTAAAATTTTTGTTCACTAAACTATATAGTCTGGTTTGATGCAATTGCAATTTATGAGCAACCAAGCAAGCCTGACCCATGCAAATCCTTTCAGAATAGTTGACAATCAAACCAGTTAACTGACGAAGTTTCACTTCCTATCAAGCGGGGATCTCTTCATCAAGTCGTCGTTAAGAGGTTTGTTAGCTAATGCAAGTGCCCCCTAACATATCCATGATCATGTTGCCCCCAATTTGCATCCCTCTGGTCCTTATTCTCTGCCTCTTCCGAGCAAGGGGCTACCTCGAAACCCTCTGCCACTGTCTCAACAAGGCACATGATGTTCGCTAGCGTTGGTACCGACCGGAAACACCACTAGAACTAGTGCACCCATAATCGAAAGTGAAGTGTTACGAACTTGCATCAACAACAACAGTTGCAGGGCCCTCATCTCGGCCATCGACAACACTTTCCTCAGGATTCATGGCAAAGGGAGGAACCTCAATGTGTATAACTAAAACATAATCGACGCAACTGTTAGAGGAGTGATAATGACGCTTTAAAACAAAAGTCACCCGAGCCACAAGCATAACCCTCGCCCGAAGATTTGACTCAAGCCAGGCCACTTTATATTTTGCCTTACCTTTACCTTAGATCTCCTCACTAAACCATACTAGGGACCTGGCGAGCCTACCTTTACCTTAGGCCCCATGGCCAAAGCAACCAGCCATCTCAAGAAATTATGACACAGCCTCACCAATACTACACTGTCAGAGTTGTGTAATCCGAATCTCATTACGTAAAATCTGTGTTTTATTCGATCAATTTTAATTTTGAAATTTGAATCGATCGAATCCAATTCAACTTTGTTTGATGTACTGATATCCACAACTCTGAGCTCTTTTGGAGGAAATTTGTGCTAAAGAGCCTCAAACTATCAGCATGAAGAGTTTATTTGAAGGAATCAACTGTACACATCCTCTTTTAAGTTTCAGATATGCAATATACAAATTGTTCTATCTAATCACTTCGTTCTTAACTAAAGAAATGATGAGGATAACTTGCCCAACATATAGTCAAAAAGCCACTTCACCAATACCTTAGTCACCCAACATTCAACCACCACACATTGGTGGAGCCAGAACTAAATTGAATATTTTTAGGATAGTAAAAATATAATTTCATTATTTTAATAATTTATATCTTTATAATTTTAAAAAAATTAAATCAAATTTTTTTCATCTTGAAGGAATTAAAATGCAATTTTACCATTACTAATTTAAAATTTTATAAATTATAAAGGGCCTAAATATAAATTTTTCCATTTTAGAGGGCAGCCCCCCTTGGCTCTACCACTGGCACTGCCACCACACCTATAGGATCTAGGCAGGTCTCCTAACAATATTTATCTCCTTCATATTCAACCTATGTTCCAAGTGCCAAGTTATATTGATCCCATTTGGAGAACACTTATCACAATAACAAATCTCTCGATTATATTTAAGGTTGAAGTTGGAAAAAAATTTTGGGATCAGAATTAAATTGTGTATTTTTTATGATAGTAAAAATATAATTTTATCATTTTAATAGCGTATATTTTTATAATTTTTAAAAGATTAAATCAAATTTTTATCATTTTTTAAGGGACCAAAACACAATTTTACCATTATTAATTTAAAATTTTATAAAAGTAACCTAAATAAAAAAAAAATTCATTTTAGGAGGGGTAGAATCTTGTTAGCCCCTAAATTTGCCATTGATCATATCCAAATACGCATACTAAAAGCTCACCACCACTCATCCAATAACCTTCCTCAACTTAATTGGATGAATTTAACAATTATTGTTTGACAAGGATTGAAATTTTAAAATTTGAAAGTACAGGAACTAAAAATGACCAATTAAAATACAATAACTAAATCCATCCACAACTTTTGCAAAGTAGAGGGACTACTAGCAGAATTTAACCTTTTAACCCTATTGTCAACTTTAAGCCATTCCCATTGTGATCAACGAAGTAAGAATAGGAACATCGATACTTAACTGCAAGAAAGATGAATTAACAAAAGCACAAAATTGAAAGGTAAAAACCCTTTTTAATTTCAAAACAATTCCAATTCATATAAATCCAAATTATAATGTCTGTACAAAATCTCTTCAATTCGATGTAAAGCTTTGGTGAAAGAATCTATATCGGCATTTTTCCGAAAGATCGATAGTCTTGCAGCAGTCTAAGCGACCTCCCCCGAAATATTCGGCTTTTCAGCTTGACTGTGTAACAAGTCTTCCATCAGATCCATCGATGCTATCTACTGCTGTATGATGAAGTGATTGTTGGAAAGAATGGATAAAAAAAAAGAGGGGTAGCAACTAATCAAAAGACGAAAACTTGGACAAACGAGTCGGGAAATCACCTATCAAGATTGCTTTGGTCTCAGTTTGATCCTACGGGAATCAACTTCAAAGCAGCAGCTATCGGCATCCCAAGGAATCCAAGGCAGATGCTGACAAACCACTGCTGTACTGTGAGAGGAGAAGTGCTTGCAAAGGTACCGAGGAACTCGACGATCACAATTTGGAATATGATAGTGCAACTTAGCACGGCCACGAACACATGGTTTTCCAGTATGCCTTTGAGAACATTAATCTTTTCCATCTCTCTAGAGCTAATTTCGTTGAAAACCTGAAGAAAATGACACCCTTTGCTGTAATTCAAGCAATCCAAGAAGATATAGAATCAAACACAGTACACGAAATGACTGCACGTAATTTCAGTTCAAAACAATGCGGACTGGCATTAAGTTATGCAGCTCTATTCCATAAACATCCAAAGTTCGAACGAATTTGAATCAAATCAAAGTCACTCATGTAAGTACCTATAGAATATTGAAACAATTTTAACATACCTGGCAAAAGACAAATGAGTTGAAAATAAGAGTGTTCAGTATCAGATAGGAATCCGGGCCATCGAGATGAAAAGCATCCTTTCCTCTTGTCTGAAGAAACCATATAATCACAAACTGATATAAAGACTGCCCTAAAATATTCCTCCACATTACATTAGTGATGAAGTTTCCCTTCCTACCAACTGGCGATCTCTTCATCAAGTTATCATTAGGAGGCTCGGTAGCTAATGCAAGTGCCCCTAACGTATCCATGATCATGTTGACCCACAAAAGTTGAACAGCAGTGAGTGGAGCATTTCCTGAGAAGCGAGAAATCATATCAACTCTCAAATTAGTAGCGGAACAACAATATTTTCAAATTCAAGCAAAAGTGATAAGCCCGTATCAAAGTGACAACAACAGGGTTTCTTACCGGTCAAACAGGCTGAAGTAAAGTTTACAATTAGGGCGACCACGTTGACAGTTAGTTGAAACTGAACAAATTTTTGTATATTTATATAAACCGAACGTCCCCATTTAGCGACAGTTACAATTGTAGAGAAGTTATCATCCAGGATTATGACATCTGCGCTTTCTTTGGCCACCTGTAAATTGTGAATCGGTTTTAAGTACATGACATGCCCGTTTAGGGAGCTAGGAAGAATTCAGAACGGTGACAAAAGACACAAAAACTTGGTCACATTTTCTACAACTTTGCCACTAGTGAGATCGATGTTGGAAGTTAATATATTTCCTGATAAGAAAGTGAAGGAACTGCATTTAGGATATACCTCAGTCCCAGCAATGCCCATTGCAAGCCCAATATCAGCTTCATGAAGCGCAGGAGCATCATTTGTACCATCTCCGGTCACAGCAACTACTTCTCCAAGTGAGGTTCGTAGGTGTTTAACAAGAGTATGTTTATCCATAGGTGAAGATCGAGCCATTACCTGCACGACTTTCGTATAGTTGGTGAACAGTTCCCTTTAATTATGAGCATCTGAAAGACAAATCCATATATTGGCCCGCCGCAATATATGGTAAGAGACTAATCTAACTGCCACAAGATGTTACTAGTGTTGGTTCTTTAATTAAGTACTAGTACCATATTCAACTTAGAATTCAACTTAAATAGAAACTGAGTTGAAGAAAGAAAAGCAGAGTAATGCACCTGTATTTTTGGAATAAGTTCATACAATTCCTCTTCAGATTTTTCCCGGAAAACCGGACCTTCAATTGCTATCCCATCATCGGTTAAAATTCCAATTTCCCTTGCAATAGCCTTAGCAGTGTTAATATTGTCTCCAGTGACCATTCGGACAGTAATACCAGCAGACTTACATATTGCAACAGACTCCTTAACACCAGGGCGTACCGGATCTTTGATGCCGACAATGCCTATACAAGTGTACCCTTGAAGAGGAAGGGAGCTATCAACAGAAAAATCAGTTCCTACATCCATGTAAGCAAGGCATAAAGTTCGAAGAGCTTCACTAGCAAATTGCTCAATTGTATTCTTTAGATGATTGGTGGTTGGCTCATCCAGGGGAGCAACATCACCATTTGAGCTTATTACTTTGTCACATGCAGCTAAGATTATTTCAGAAGCACCCTTACAATGCACTCGGAGACCTCCTTTCGGAAACTCTATAACTACACACATTCTCTTTTTCGCAGAGTTGAAAGGCTCAACTTTCACAATTTTAGACGCTTTCCGTTCTGCTTGGAAATCCCTACCAAGCAATAACCCGAATTCTAAAAGGGCAGTTTCTGTTGGTGTTCCCAGTATCTCAATTTTGTTTTCTTTGTTATTAACGACTTCTCCTCCGGTGTTATTAAATATGGACTCAATTAAAATTTTCACAGCAGATTCAGGAACCGCAGATCTAAAATGATTACTCTTGTTGGAGGTGCTCACTTCCTTGATTTCCCCACAAAAGCATGTTTTGACAACAGTCATGTGGTTAGTTGTCAGTGTACCTGTTTTATCGCTGCAAATACTTGTAGAGGATCCCATTGTCTCACAAGCAGCCAGATGGCGAACAAGTGCCTTGTCATTCATCATCTTCTTCATGGCAAAAGCAAGGCTTAATGTCACAGCCAGAGGCAGCCCCTCAGGAACAGCAACAACAACAATTGTAACGGCAATAGCGAAAAATTCCAACATTTCCACCGCATCATCTCCAGACCAAATCCATTGTGTGCCATCTTGTAGCTTGCGGCTAAACAATCCTTGCACTAGAACAGCAAATGTCACAACAGCAAAAAACAGACCTATTTTACCAATAATTGTGGCTACTCCATTCAGTTTAACCTGCAATGGGGTTTCATCATCTCCACCTTCACTAAGGGTGGCCATAAGTTTCCCCCATTGAGTTCTCATCCCAACAGTAGTCACAAGCATCTTGCATGATCCATCCTGCACTTTGGTTCCAGAGAGGAGAAAAGGGTTTCTTGCATTTACACTAACTGGTTCACTCTCTCCCGTTAAACTGGATTCATTTATCAAAACGGAAAACCCCGAAATGAAAAGTCCATCAGCTGGGACCTGATCTCCAATGGCAAGATGAACAATATCACCAGGAAGTAGATCAAATATTGATATTTTCTGCCTCAGTCCATCTCTAGTAACCTGAACCGTTATTTTTTTCTTTTCCTTGTCTAAATCTCTGAACTGCAAAGATTGTCTGTAATCACTTGTGGCAGTGACAAACACAACAAGAAGAATGCTCAAAACAATTCCAAGACCATCATAGGCACCCTTTGGCCATCCTTCCACTGTAATACCAACAGCAAGAGAGACAAGGGCACAAACAGCTAATATCATGAGGGTTGTATCCTGAAGGGCTTCCCATACAAAAACCCAAAAACCTCGTGGAGGGGCTTCCGTAAACTTATTAATTCCATAAATACGTTTCCTTTCATTTACCAAATGCTCAGAAGTAGGAATACCATTAACAATTGAAGTAGAGAGCTTGGCTGATATATCCTCAACCCCACCATGAATTTTCAACTTCTTCACATCATGACCTTCAACAATTGATCCCAACTCATCAGCACAAATCTGAAAACCAGCTGCTTTAACTTCTTCAGGTGCATCATATTCACTAGACAAGTTTAAGCCTGTTGACAAATTAAAGGAATCAAAAAACATAATGGAAACGTCAAAAAACTCGTTAAACCCTAACATGTATCAGACTAAAGAGATTCTTACCATGGATAAATTGAAGAGCAGCTTGTGAAACCAAAACTGCAACCCTAAATTTTTCCTATAACACACAAAAAGCAATAAAAAGACTTAACATCAAAATCAAGAATAAAAAAGGAAATTGTTCCATATGTCCAATGAAGTTCTATCATCTTTAAGGTGCAAGGGCTGACTCTTCACCAAAATTATGCACAAATAAGTACTATCAGGAAAAAGCCAACCAAGTATGCATTAAAGTTTAAAATAATAAACATAGCAACAAAGTTGGACCATAAAATAAATTAACTAGCTCTTTGTGTAGAGTGAACTAATTAGACCGTTGTAATTTTCTTCAAAACACTACAGAACTCAACATCACACTCTTGCTGAAAATCACAATGCCATTGATTTACAAACCTAAAGCTTCAAACAAATGCACAAGTATAGCAAGCTCTCAACGAGAAATTTAAAGCATTGAAACAACAAAAGTTGATTAGATCAGCTGATCTAAACCTAATTACATTCAACTTCTAACTTTTAATCTCAAGCAAGTTGAAACTTGAAAGTTACTAAATTAATCTTACAGAAAAATAATTAAAAGAACAAATCCTTCTTTATTAGATAAGAAAAAAGTAAAGAAATCTAAAAACAGATCCCAAATAGTCAAAAGCTAAATAAATTAAATTTTTAGTTAAGAAAAGAGCTTTGTTTCATTTAATTCTCTACTAAAAGCTTCTTCAAGAAGCAAACAAAACAAAGTAAATATAAAATAAATAAATAAATAAACCTGATTAGAGCGACGAATAGCTTCAGCTTCAAAACGCTTGGAAAGATTAGCAGTAAATCGAAACCTTCGCTTACGATTCTTAACAATCCAACAAAGCTTCCTCCATCTTTCTAAAGCTGATTCAGATGAGTTCTTTGGCTTAACTTCTCCAAAGTTCTTGTTCAAATAACTCTCCATTTTTTTCTTCTCTTCTGCACTTCCGAAAAACAAAAACAAATCAAATTAAATAGATCCTTAGCTTTTTTGGTACTACTGGTTCATTTATTAAAGTTGCTAATATTGAAAGAGAAGCTCAAGCAACACAAGAAAAAGAAGATTATATTCTTCCACGAAATTGGAATTTTGAATTTCTTCTTCTAAGCTTTAATGGCCGCTTCAAAAAGCAAAAAAGCAAAAGCAAATGAGAATAAAAAGCCCGGAGTTAACAAATAATATTGTTTCCAATGTTTTTCTGTTTGTTTTCAACTAAAAAAAGTCCATTTTTTTTTCTTAGAAAGAAAAAAAGTTTTTATAAATATATTATTGGTGTAACCGATTAAATCATCATTCTCGATTCGTTCAGTTTGATTGAATATACCATTAAAAATTTATAATTTTTTAAAAAAGTATTGTTCAATCAATTTTAAATTCAATTCAATCGATCCATACTGATTCATGAATCAATCGATTTAACCTTTCCAATTAAATTGACATTTGAATCGATTTTCGATCGAATTTATTCGACTTATCAATCTGATGCGATTCAAATAGTGACGGAATCAAAATTAATTTATATATTTTTATGATAGTAAAAATTTATTTATTATTATTAATTTGAAGTTTTATAAATTATAAAATACCTAAATAATAAAAATTTATTTTAAATGATTGAGACATTGATTCCGCTATTGAATTCAGACAACATTAATTTATATATTTTTTATTTTTTTATTTTAAATGACAACTTCTTTATAATTAAAAACAAAATTTTCATGATCGAATCAATTAAACAATCAATTTATCAATTTAATTAATTTTTTTAATTCAATTAAATAAATCATAAATAATATTTAAAAATACTTATTTAAATATTCAAATAATTTTTTATTCGATTCCATCGGTAAAAATCAATTTTCAACCTGGTTAGAAGGGGGGCTAAAAGAGGAGGGTGGAAAATTGGTGGATTAGTTTTAATTTAATTTATATTATAATTTTTTACCATAGTTACCTCGTGGAGTGGTAATTACGGCGGGGATCTGACCCTGTGTAGTAAAATTGGGGGGCATTGATTCGAAGGAAAACGTGGATTCCGCGGTTCAACATGTGGGCTTGGTAACCAATCCAAGGTCAACAGAGTGTCTTTGGGTTTATTTCATCAAAGTCCTCAAGTTATAAACCATATTCTAAATTAATCCTTAAACTTTAAAACTTCATAATTAAATTTAGATTCTATAGGTTTCATTCAAATCATGTCATTTCATTAAATTTTTGGCAGCCACTAGTTAAATCATTAACTTTTTGTTTAATTAATCTCACATTTGATTAAATAGATTATTACAAATTAAAAAAATAGTCAACTATTAGTGCAATCAATTTTTAATTTTATTCGTATCAATTTACAGATAAAATATCTCTTAGAATTAATATTTTAATTAATTCTCAATTTAACTAGTTAATTCAATTCAATTCTAAAAATCATGGGTGAATCTAAAAATTTATGTTATGATTAAAATATTTTTTAGAATTTAAATTTCATTATATTATTTAATTTTAGTTTTTGTTCTTTTTATTTTGTGTAATTGTTTTCTCATGGGCAAATCTACAATTTTTTAGGGTCAATATTAAAATATCAATTTGGAGATGTTAAAATATAATTTTATTATATATTAATTTATAATTATATTATTTTTAAAAAATTTAACAGAATTTGTTTTTCGTTTTCTGGAAAGTCAAACAGCAATTTGATAATATATTATTTTATAATTTAAATATTTGTAAGTGGCTACATAGTAATTTTTTCATATTTGGGGCCAAGATCCTTACCCTTTAATTCACCCATAATTTTTCTCTTTTTCTTCATTGTTATTTTATAATTTCCCTTTTTCTTCATTATTATTTTATAATTTCCCTTTTTCTTCATTATTTCATATCATGAAATAATAAAATAACCCACCAAAGTTTAGGGATTAAATGGTAAAAAAACACAATAATGCTTAATCTTGTAAATGCTGGAATTAGTATTGAAAAAACTTCATTCTTTATTTAAGATTTCAACTCAATTCCATTTTAAATTTAGTCAAAATATAATGTATAACAATCACTCTCTACAACAGTTAAATTTGTTGTAAAACTAATTTTTTTATGTTTTTTTTTAATATACTGATGTAATTACATGGTAATATCTGTTCATATTTTATTAATTTTTTGACAACGCACACACATCTTTTACTAAATTAATTTTCTATAACAACTTTTTATGTAAAAATTAATACTATTCCTAAGTGAAATAAAAATAATAAATTTGAGTTAAGTTATTATCTCGATAAAACTTTTAAATTTTATATAAAAATATACTAATCATATTTTATTAACTAAAAATATTTTTTAATAAATGGAATTAAATTAATATATGTTATTAAAGATGCTACCGAAATCTCACAATTTAATATTATTAATATATTATAATTTTTAATTAAAAAATAATTTTTGATTCTCAAATGTTAGTGTGTCACATATATATATATATATATTACAATCATCTCTGTGTAATATTTAAAATTTTGACAAATAAATAAAATTATTATAGAAGAATTTTTTTTTAACAATATTATTATAGGTTCTGATCATATATGTTTTATTTGACACAATGTCTAAAATTAGACATAACATTTCCTCAACCTATAAATAGAAAGATAATGCACTTTTGCATACTTAAACTCATATCTTCATGCATAGACAATAATACTCATACCAATCGAGTTAATACTCGATCAACATAAAAAGAGTTAATTGCACTAAATAACCCAAAACTTTGAATGGAGCTCAATCGGATTGTTGGATTTGTTTAAGTAGTTGAAATTAAACTTAGGATCCCAAAATTAAGATTTGAGATGTGGTAGTTTTATTATATTAATTAATTAATATAGGTAGGGTAGGGCAGGTTGAGAAAAAAAAAAAAAAAGGTACGAGTGGTTATCAATGATTTAAAGGTTTCTTTTTTTAAGTATTGGGACAAAAACATGTAGAAAGAGCACATGGAACTAGCAATTAAAAAAAGGGTTGTGTTAGCACAAGCAAGCCCCAAAAAGGAAAAAAAAATATTAACATTTGTCAGTCAGATTCATTAATGGTTATTTATCTTGAGTTTTATTTTGATTAATACGAGTATTTTATCAAAATAAGAGAATGTGAATTCGAGTGTATTGAAACGTATTATCTTTCTATTTAAATGTTAGAAAGTTACTATAGATAATTTTAAACACTGTTTCAAAAAAAACAAATATGATAAAAATTTATAATAAAATTATTCAAAAAATTAATTACTGTTATCTATAATGGTTACAATTGGTGGTTACATTCATGCATTTAATTAGTAAAAAAATAACCCATAATTTTCTTTTAATTGTTTCAATGGACAAATTATTCGATTAGTCATTTTAAATATGGATTATTCTTATTTTGTTTATTCTCAAGTTTTTTTTTTATTAATTTGGTGACTTTAAAATACAATTTGATCAAATTGATCATTTCACTGTTAAATGATAATGGAAGAAGAACAGTAAATTTCCATGTTGATCACTTTAAAATTAGGATAAATTACCCGTCAATCATTTTAAATAAGAATTGTTTTTATTTTGATCATCCAAAATTTTTTCGTATAAATACACCTTTAATCTTCTATTATCATTTAACGATGAAATGGGTAATTTCATCAAATCTTCTTTTAATACCAATTTTCAATTTTACTTCAACTTGTAAAGAGAAACTAAGAGAATCCATAGCTCAATAATCATGAAATCAACCCCAATGTCCAAGTTTAGTGGATAACATGTTTCCTTTTATTAAAAAAAATGATAACATATGTAACCTAAAAAATAGTGGGTAACATGTTTTCCAAAAAAAATAAAATTGGATAACATGTTTTAACCCCAAAAAAGTGGATAACATGTTATGCAAAATTTTTAACATGATAAAAAATTTCAGTAATATTTGAAAAGGCATGTGTTAGTATTAATAAATACAAAAATTTATTGAAAAAGAATACGTATACAATGTGAACTTAAAATGCGACATAAAATGTTGATGTGAATTTAAAATTTATGTGTTAAAATATTATTGCTTTGAGAGGATAAGCGGGTATTGATACGGTGGTTAAAGAAATGAAAGATTTCGTGTCACGAGACTAAAATTTTAATTTCGTTAATCGTTTGGCCTTATATAATTTTTTTTCTTTAAATTTATTTAAGTCAATTTTACTTTAAAAAAAAGTATGAATTCTTAAGAGAAATTCTCTAAGACACAAAAAAATAAGGCGAAAGTAATTTAAAGATAAAAAAGCAACAAGAAAACAGAAAAGCCACAAAAAAAGTAATAACACACCAAGTGTTTAAGTCAAAAATATTCTAATACTCAAGAATGAGATGGTTACAAATGAAGAGAGAGGATTTTATTTATAGTTGAGCTTCGCTAAATTCAACAACACAGATCAAATTATATCAATGATTGAGATTAATGTCTATCTAGAAGATGAAAGTCTTAAAAGAAATTTAAACTCTATATATTCTTATCTCTCAATATTTATAAGAAAGGTAAATTACATCACCAATCACTCAACTTTGATGCAACCGGTAAAACAATCACTCTAACTTCAATCCAATCACTCAACTTTCAAAAAATAACAAATCAATCATTTTTCGTTACTTCTGTAACAGAAAGATGACCTATCATCCTACTGTGTAAATGACTCCAATTTAGTACAGTGACGGAAAGATGACCACATCAACTAGTTAACCGGTCACGTCAACTGTCTCGTTAAGCTTGTGACGGAAAATGTTAATGAGTGACTAATTTATCACTTTTCAATAACATTGGTAACTGGTTTGTTATTTTTTGAAAGTTAAGTGACTATTTTATCAATTGCACCAAAGTTAAATGATTGTTGGTGTGATTTACTCTTATAATAATTATCTCTGTAAAAATAAATGTTTACTATTTAACTAGGATACAAGTAATTGAGTCTTAAGTCTCTTCCAAATAAAAAATCAATTTTATTCAACCGAATAACCCCAACTAGACAAGAAAGGTCTAAAATGTGTACATCAATTATGGGCTCAGCCCGAGACAAGGTAGCTTTGTGCATCATCCCATGTATTTTTTAATAGTATTTTTTAGGTTAGTTTAAACATTTTTATATGGTGATACTATTTTTAGAAGAAGTCACATACGTGAGCCACAATATTCTAAATAGCATATCAATATATATATTCTTTTATTTAGGGCAAGAATACATCATCAAAATAGAACCAACTATTTGGGGTAAAGCAAGCCTTTTGCTTAAAATTTTCTGCCCAAAGCTAATGAACTTGAGTTCTAGCTAGGAGCGTCGTACCCATTCAAAACAAAGCAGAGCACGACGCATAATCCTAACAAAACTGAGTCCACTCATTCATCTTGGGAAAAGGAGGACATTTTCACACAGCGCAAATAAGACCCCTGATTTCAACTTCTTTTTACCTTACATTACTCAAGTTTTACACAGGAAGTTCAAGGGTCATTATCAGCTTCTTAGTGACAACAAGGGGAAACAAAACGCAACGACAAGCAGTGCTGGGAAATGAAAAATCGGTCAATTTACAAGGATAGGATTAATTATGATGGCACTAACCTTCATTTAGGGCAACAATATTTTCTATTGGTTGCATTGAAATGGGGCAGAGGTTCTATATCTGCCCTCTCCAATTGCATAAATCCCTCCATGCCTGTTGCAGAATATTCTGAATCAGAAGGGCACCCCTCGGTGCTTTTAATAAAAATTCTCATAACCACTCGACGGGCAACCTTTTCTTATCGTTCACATCATACGTGTTACAAGAACTGTTCTTGTTAGATAAACGATACCCGGCATTAAACTCAGAGAAAAGATACAGTACATTGTCCGGGATTCACACTGTGGGAGACCAGTTAGGAAATTTTGGATCGAGGCAAACCCATGATTTTACCATCATAGTAATAGGCGTAAAGAGAACGAGAACTACAGAAGTGCACCAAAATCCGAGATTGGGATGATTCTAGGAGAACAGGGCAACTTATTTCTGAATATTTCGAAATAGAAGAAGGGCCGCGCAATGGAACCCAAATATTCCCACTTATATCGTAAACCTCGCCAAAACAAGCATCAGATCTCCCGAAGAAGTAAACCTTTCCTTGTGCAGCAACAGGCCTGGGAAAAGCCCGACGGTACAACATAGAAGTAGCTTTTCTCCACCCACGTTTAGGGTGCTTAGAATCAAAGCGGAAAACATCCTTCGATGCATGACGAAACCCATCCCGAATGATACTTCCCCCAAGGGCGTAAGCGTGGTTGCCACAGGTAACCACAAAGGAATTACAAAGAAGATCAGGTGGCGTCGTACTCAAAACGTCACTGACTTCACCGCTTTCCAGATTTAAAAAGTGCAAATCACTCCGTGCATTTCCTTCGGCATCCCGCTGTGACTGTTCGAGGAAAAACAAGCCCTTGACCTCTCCATCTTGTTTTCAGTTTTAGGGTTCTAGATAATGGGATGAATTTTGGGTTATTTCCAATTTTATTCGGTTTGGGTTTTATCAATAAACCGTATTTAGTTCAAATATTCCAAACAAAGCAAATGATTGCACCGGGCTTGGGCTGCAAAAATAAACAAGGGAGAGACTACACCAAACCCAAAAGTAATGCTACGGCTGGACTGAGTGACCTGATGTGCTGGACCTCGTTAACTCCACGGGTTGGGTTGAATTGGGGTATGGCTTTGGCTGGGGTGAGGATTTGAGGTAGAAAAAATAGTTTGATGGGAAGAACATGTATAAAAATGAGTTAAATAAATGGAGGTTTGCGTGATAAATTAGGATTAACTGAAATTTTTTTTTAATAAAACTAACAGTTAGAGTAAAATAGATAACAGTGTGATAATTTAGATACTGATTCTGATTTAAAAAAAGTTTAGGTATTAATTTAAAAAAACTAGTAAAATTTAACTACCATTTTATTTTTAATTTTTTTTTAATAAAACTTGGAGCTGTGGAAATCACCAAAGTTAATGAAGAAAGTAGGTCGTTCAAATCAACTTACCTTTATTACCCCAGTTGGATTTAGCAGCAAAAGATTCGAAAATAAAAAATCAAAATTAAAATATAAAATTTAAAGATGATTATATTAATTTATAATTTTTCAAATTTTTAAAAAATAAATTTTATTATAAAATAAAAAGACAGAGAGTAAATAACAAAGAAAATGAGAAAGTAAAAAAGGGAGAGCGTATTTTATTGATCAATAGAAGTGTATTACAATGCTTCTCCAAGGTCTATATTTATAGACAGAGAAAGTATAAGTGGAATAGAGCTTCAATTCTAATGACAACTAAAATTTAAACTTCATCCAAACTTATCTTGATCTTGATGAGCATCCACTAGATAAGATATTCATAATACTTTCCTTTGGAAATGCATTGATAGATAATTTGCATCGTTAAAACTTTTACTAAGATAAAAACCTTGTGGGAAAAAAATTTCCTAGTGAAAGGAAAAAAGTACACATATCTATAATACGCATAACATGTTGCCTCATTAAAAATCTCATCAGGAAAATCCAATGGGACAAAACCTCGGTTAAGGGAAAAAGAGTACAACGCGTGTTTACTCCCCCTCATAAAAACTTCACATAAAATCTCATATTCTACGTATTCAATCTTGAATACTAGTCTTTCAAATGACTATTTGAATGTATTTGCTAAGCATTTATATCACCATTCTTTTGAAAGTCATAAGAGGAAAAATTTAAGAGAAATATATTTTGATCTTTTCAAGAGTTTCAACAAACTTTAATCATGATTCTTCTATAAAAACCTAAATAGGTATTTTGGATCATTTTATAATCCTCCTTCAACTACTATTAACTAAGTCAAATTTATCACATGTTCAATTATTTCAATTCATATAAATGAATAATTTCTCGATAATTCCAATATGCTTCTAGCATTCCAAATCCTTCAAGGATTTTAATATAAATTTTACTATATAGTGATTCACAAAAGGTTGTAACAATAACCATGAGACACAAGTATGAACTGTTAGTTTAATAATATATCTAAAGGCTATTGCATCCACCACAAAATAATATTATATCTTCTCATAATCAATGCTAGGATTTAGTTAAAAACTTTATATTTTTATTTCGCCTTTGCAAAACTACTTCATTTGTACCTTAATTGGTTTTATACCTTTAGATATTTGGATTGCTGGGCCAAGAACTCCACAAATTTAATTGTATTTGAGTTACGTCTTTCTATTTTGGTCAATTTATTCTATATATCTATTTCCCAAGAGATTTATTCAATATTCTCCTTTTATTTTATTATTTCCACAATAATATTACATGCAAAAACCATTGTCGACCACTTTTATTATTGGTTCGACATTTTCTCAAATTGACATAACTTATCGAGATCTCTTATTTTCACTATTTTAATATTCAGTTTCAGGTACCTGAATCTCTTCTTATTAGTTATGTCTTGAGTCTTTTCTGGAGCACCCACTTTCACTATATGACCATCTAGATTTTTTCCTTCTATAAAAATTTTCATATTTGAAACTTTAGTGAGTTATCCTTGTTAAACTTCTGGTTCAAATTACTCTCCCATTTAACTCATTACAAGTTATTAGTTATCTCCCTCTAACGTCGATAAAACTATCAAATCAAAATAGTAATCACAATCATGTCATTATTGAATTTCCAATACATTTAATATATCATAATAAAAGGAGGCACATAATTAATATATATTTCCAACTTTCTTTGAAGATTTACTCATCTTTGTGTGTTGTGGTGAAGCAATTGGAACATACAAATAATGATATTTACTACTGGAAATGTCTAAATCAATGTAAAGTTTATAATGACATTAAGTCATATAATATAATTTCCAAATAATTATATGCAATATTCGCTTCAGGGA
Organism: Kokia cookei; assembly: GCA_039519145.1. Classification (NCBI taxonomy): domain Eukaryota; kingdom Viridiplantae; phylum Streptophyta; class Magnoliopsida; order Malvales; family Malvaceae; genus Kokia; species Kokia cookei. Next base: position 1,752,634 of record CM076903.1, read on the forward strand.
ATATGTCAAAATATTCACATATCCAAAATTCTTCAAGTGCATCCAACCATAACGAGCTTTAGATAGAATTACCATATTCTATTGCTCATATTTTTCTTCCACAATTTAAGTAGATATTTCACAATCAAATATTTTGACTTCAACCCCTTAATGGAGATAATGACAAAAAAAAATCACAGAGATAATCACAATCAATTCAATATAAATCAATAACTCTTTTGATTCATATGAAATATAATTTTTTCCTCATTCACAATCTCAATATGAGATCCATTATGAATATATGTTAAAACTAATGGATTAACCATCACAAGATATTAATATATTAGCTCTTCTGGAGCTTTCGACCCATTTTGTACAACCAAATATTAGAACAATATTGGTTTGTTTCAGTACTAAATAAGATAAATATTTTTTTATCTGTAATGATAGAATTCATTACTATATTTTAATATTCTTCCTTAAAGTTAATAAAATATTTGGGCATACATCACATATATGATCAAAAACCTATCATATCACATTGATAACATAAGTTATCTTTGTCCTTTGAAGAGTTATCTTGAGAACTCTTATTGTTCTCTTATTCATCATTATGTTCTCACTTTTAGTGACTCATGATTCCAGAAGTGAGCTAGAGACCTCTTGCTTATTTAATAAGTTCCCTTCCATTTTTCTAATCATTTCCTTAAAAGAGAATCGTGCTAATAACATGTTATAAAATAAATAGACAGTGAGTAAATAACAAAGAGAATGAAAAAGCAAAAGAGGGAGAGCGTATTTTATTGATCAATAGAAATGTATTAGAATGCTTCTCCAAGGTTTATATTTATAGACATAGAAAGTATAAATGGAATAGAACTCTAATTCTAATGACAATTAGAATTTAAACTTCATCCAAACTTATTTTGATCTTGATGGACATCACTTCATAATATATTCATAACAAATTTAGAATTTTACCTTTTGAGGAAGGGAAACAATCATGCATGCTGTTTTCCTTCACGGATTCAAGTTTTATGGACGAAAAAAATAGTATCGAAAAAATTTTATCCTATTTAAAAACTCAACTTAACTCGATTTCAAATTTAATCAGAATTTGATATAATATAAAATAAAACAAATCCACCCGCCTTACCCAAAAAGACATACCAAATCTATTATCCATAAGAGAGCCACAAGTCGTGACATATCTTATTCCCATGCCACAAAAGTTAAAATCTTAGTCTATATATACACCCATAAGTACCTTTTTTTTTTAATTTAATCATTATTTTTTCATAATATTTTTATAAAATTAATCCATATTAAATTAAATAATAATTCAAACTTTAATTAATTAATTAATTAATCAGAATAACTTTTTTTTAAAAATTATATAAAATAAGACTCGAATATCATCGTATCTTTGATTTTATGTATATTTATTATCTATTTTTGTTAATGGAAATGGACCAGAAAGAGAGATTGAAAAGACTGGGCATCACAAGAAGAAAGGGATGATTAAAGCGGAAGTGGATGATGATGTCCAACACGTGTTCTTTTAATAGCAAAATCTGCTAAGCAATGATAAAAGAAGTTGAAATCTCTTTCTTGCAAGAAACAACGTCGCGGATTAAATTTTAGTTTCATCGATATTAACATTATTTTCAGTATAAAAACAATATGAGTTAAAAAATGTATTGAAACATATTATTTTTTAAATTAAAAATTAAAAAAAATTATGAATAATTTTAAATTTTATATTAAAAAAACATATATTATAAAGATTTATAATAAAAACACCAACTATACAATATGTTCAAAAAAAATGTATATAAATTTTTTTAATAATTTTATTAAAAATTTGCGTTCTTTTAATTGTTACAATAATAACAATATTAATTCAACTAAAATTTATTTGATAATATTTTGCATAAATTGATCATTTCAAGAATAAAGAATGTTTCATTGTCCGTATACTTTATAAGAGTAGGATGATTTTCTTTTTTCAAAAGAGAAACAAACACTCATTTTGATTTACAAACAAGTGGATCACAATAATTTCTTTCTTTCTTTTTTTAATTATATTTTTTTTCTATTTAACATAAAGTATTGGATGATAGGGGTGACATTCACCTAAAGAATCAGCAAAATTCCAATGGTGATTAGACATTGATATGAATTAATGGACTAAACTTCCAATTATCTCTTTATTCTGTTAATTGCTCTATTTTAGAAACATTCTACAACCCATTGATTAAGTCTAAATTCAATTGATATAGATATTATTGTTAATGAAGGAGGATGTCAATTTGAGTGCGCTGAAGTACATTATCTTCTTATTTATGGGGTGGAATGGACTATGAATAGTTTTTGACATTGTGTAAAAAAAACAGATATGATGAAGACCTATTGTTTAAAAAAATTAATATAATATTTTCTTACATAACAAAAAACAAATAGAATCATAATCATAGTCAAGTAAAGGATATTTCAACTTTTTATGCACATATCATCCATTTTCTTGTTTCTTTTATTCGCGGTCTATTCTGATCGAGTTTTTGCACAAATTTGATCAATTATATTATTAGTAAAATATCATTATAAACATGAAGGAGTTTTTATCCTACACACGATCTCTTCAATAATAAATTAATTCAACCCTTCTCTTTGTTTAGAAACTTGCATTCTCTAATATGTTGTTCCCTAAGAAATAGGAGTTGTCTAAAGATAAAGATTTGTGCTTGCATCTTCAAATTCCCCCTCAAAGATTTGCAAATAAACTGTTTATCCATAAGAATCCCTAACGAAACCATACAAGGCAAAATCAAATTGATATAAACACGAAACAACTTAAATCGAAATAATTTGAACAAATAACCCCAAATGACAAAAACCAAAAGTGACCATAATAAAAATTATTTTGAACTTTTAGTTACTTAACCATAAAAACCCAAGTCTCAACTTTCAATTACCCGTACTAAAAAAGGATCCAAACCTAAAATAATTTGACATTTTCAATACTTAAAAATTTATTTAATTCAAAATCAATCAAATCGTCTGAATGACAAATCTGAATAAATCCTTTAATCTCCTTCGAAGTTACTCAATAAACCAATAAAACACCCCGAGAATGCACCATCTTTCACTTTCTCTCAATGTCAATTTCTTGCAATATGCTTAGTGTGTAGGCATTGATAGGAAGAGGGCCCCAAGTGCCATAATTTTTTCTGCAAACTATTCTAACTTTATGGCCTAACATGCTTTTTATTTTTGCTAATGGAAATTGAGAAGCCTTCCTTTTTCTTTAGGCTAAGCTTTGCCTCCAATGAGATATGACAAACAAAGTTGGGTTCATCCTGTTTTTGATGCTTATTTCTTTTGTCCCAATCCTTAGGTTCTGTCATAGTAATGGAAATTACAATATCTATTGCTTATTGGACAAGTCTAAATGTCTTGTTATCTGTACAACAGTAACCCCCATGTTTACATCTTTCATGTTGTTGAGCTAAAAGAATAACTCATAAAAGCAAACTGGAATTTACAGTATAGTCCCTTCCTTCAATCTGATCGATCAAATCTTAATCTGATCGATTGGTCTGATTCAAATAACACGAAATCCAACCATCGATTAACTACAACATAACCAATCATATCTTCAAAAAAATTAGATTGTGTACTGAGAGGGCATCACATAACTTTACTACAAACCCTACTTAATAGAATTACTGCTTATAAGGATGTAAGGACAACCCTTACACAAAATCCACCATCTACATAAAACTCCCTCCTACCACAAAATGGGCATTCCAGACACTCTCATAAACTTGTATTTGTTATACAGCATAATCATTTGAGTCAACTTGAAAGAATGTTTGACCAACCAACGGTTTGCCCACTTAAAAATTTGCCACAAAAATACTGTAAAAATCTATTCAAACCCTCTCTGAGTAAAAGATTTTACTATCATGTCCTAAAAAAATTAAAAACGTATCTTGACACGCAGTGGCGGAGCCACTAAGAGATCTATTGGGCCATGGTCCCCTTAAAATGGTAAATTTTTAATTTAGACTCTTTATAATTTATAAATTTTTAAATTAGTAATGGTAAAATTACATTTTATCCCTCCCAAAATAATAAAAATTTGATTTAACTCTTTAAAAATTATAAATATATAGGTTATTAAAATGATGAACTTATATTTTTATTATCATAAAGAATATATAATTTAATTCCGATCTCTCAAAAAAAAATTCCTGCCTCCACCACTATTGACACGACATCCTCACTAAGCCCTACTTAACAAAATGATTGCTTATAAGGGGTTGAGGATAGGCCTAACACCGAATCAACCACCCATATAAAACTCATTCGTTCTCAAGACACTTCAATAAAAAAATAGGGTTCTCTTTGTTCTCTAACCTCTTCTTATGACTCTCGACACTAGGATAAAAATTAGTTCAAGGGTGAATTTGGATGGACGATGCTTTTACTTACGGTTAGTGTAAAAACTATGGTGGCGACGAGATTAGATACTGTAACGATACTATAAAATAGGACAAAAAGTAAGCTAAACACACTGCATCCCACTACCCATCCAAACTCACCCCAAGTCACCTAACCTCAAACCTTGTATCCACACTATTCCTACAACAATGCAGTTCTTCAGTGCTTGTAATGATGCCATGGTCCTTTTGTTTTACCTTGACCAAGATAAGTTAATGGGGGTTTGTAAAGATGAACAAGTAAATGCTTAAACAAAGCTGGAAGATAAAGCAGTTTCTTATGCTTTTGAAGACCAATATTGGGCAAAAGAGGAACAACTTTTTTAAAAGAGATGCATTGAAGAAAAAAATAGTGTTTTCAACAGTGTGGGCAATGAGTTGGATGGGGATATAGAAGGAAAAAGATGGACTGTGTTGGTGAAAGGTACACCTGTATATTGAATCAGATTCCAACTATGTGACCTTACAATGGGAGTCTGCTCATTTTCCATGTATAACATCCATTGCCCAACTTAATTAAGCCAACCAATTCTTTCTCCCATCACATAATCTGGGTAAGAATATTTGGTTCAAGTATGGTTATCAATTCTCACACAAACATTGAAACTCGAGCTCAAAATCAATTTGATTTTATCATATATCAAAATAATCTATTAGAACTCAAAATATTAAAAGAATGTATATTAAAATCTAAAATGATTTGAACCATAATCAGGAGCGAATGAGGGGGTCAGCAGTGACCTTAACCACCCTAAAAATGAATTTTTCCTTATATAATCCTTTTAGGTTTTAGGAAATCACAAGTTCATATGATGGTCAGATTGCTCTCTGGCCCTAAAACACATCCTGCCAAATTGGTTCCAATTTAACAAAGTTAAACCGCAACACGTGTAGATGTGTAGATGTTGAAGCTGAATTTGTTTAATTTTTTTTTTTTAGATGGAGGCCAAAATGACAAAATATATTAACATCGAAAGTTGAATTTATTGTTTTATCGATCAAAATTATGTACGATTTAATGCTGTGATTAACTGTCTTTAATTATTCACTTTCGAAACTGACAATAATTAAATTACTCTGAATTTAGTATGAATTCTTATTATATTATTTCAACAGATTCATATTATATTTCATGTACAATTGATGAATGAAAGATACTAATTCACTCATCGATACGATACCAACAATCAAGGATAGTACGATAGACTTGAACTTGAAAATCCGACTCAAAAATCCCAAATCCAAATCCGAAAAAGTCTAAACTCCAAAGTTGGAAAAACCCACCAAAAACAACTTCACCCAACCTGTGTGGGATGCCCTGTCAAGACACTTGTATCAGATAAGACCATCACTATCAACGTCATTAACCCTTCCACCAATGGCAAAAACCAATATAAATATATGTCTGAACCAGTAAAAAACAATCAAACAAACCCTACATCCCCAAATCAACAACACATTCCCACTACACAACCCCCCATAAACATGGCAAACACCCTTTTAGAAGCTTTGAACGTACGAGTTGTCGGCTCCGGCGACAGAATCCTTGTCTTGGCTCACGGTTTCGGTACGGACCAATCGGTTTGGCAACGGATTCTCCCATTTTTCACACCTAATTATCGTATAATCCTATACGACCTCGTTTGTGCCGGCAGCGTCAACCCCGATTACTTCGATTCTACTAGGTACAACACGCTCGATGCTTTCGTCGACGATTTGCTTAATATTCTTAAAGCTCTCGGCGTTCACCGTTGCGCTTACGTCGGCCACTCCGTCTCCGCCATGATCGGTATCTTGGCTTCCATTCGCTGCCCTCAACTCTTCTCCAAACTCATCCTCATCGGCGCTTCTCCCAGGTAAAACGGAAGAAAAAACTTGGCCTTTGTGGTTTACCGATGAAATATGTTAAAGGATTGCATTAAATCAAAAGGACTAAATTCAAAATTTCAGCATAGCACAAGGACTAAAATTGGAGTTAGACCAAAATGAAATTTATGGTTTCCAGGTTTCACAATGACGAAAATTACCACGGAGGGTTCGAGCTAGGCGAGATTGAGGAAGTATTTTCAGCAATGGAAGCCAATTACGAAGCTTGGGTCAACGGGTTTGCCCCAGTGTTGGTGGGGGCCGATGTGCCGACGGCGGTTCGAGAGTTCAGCCGGACACTTTTCAACATGAGACCGGACATATCATTGTTCGTTTCAAGGACGATCTTCAACAGTGATCTGAGAGGGGAACTCGGGAAAGTGAGAGTGCCGTGTTGCGTGATCCAGACGGCCAAAGATGTGTCGGTTCCAGCATCGGTGGCGGAGTATTTAAAGACCCATCTTGGGGGACGAACCACGGTGGAGATTTTGAGAACAGAAGGTCATTTGCCGCACTTGACTGCGCCGGTGTTGCTTGCTCAAGTGCTACGGCGAGCCCTTCCGCGGTGAGTTTTCTAGTGTTTTTCTTCCTTTAACAATGCCAATTGCACCCAATGGGTTGGATTGTTACTTTGGTGTTGATACAGTGATACTTCAAACCCTTTTTCATGTTGAAAAATAAAATCTAATTTCTTAATTTTCTCTTAATTTTTACCTAAAAAAGATAATTCATGCATAGATATCAATTGAGGGAAAATGTATATCTCAAGGGGCAATTTACTAATTAACCCATTTGAATTTTTCAACTTTTATATCATTTCAAGTCCTCGTAATTTTGAGTTTGAATAGTTTTAAATTCGGGTCATTTAAATTTATTTATCGAATTCTTAGTACAAATTATTTTAACATTTCAAATTTTAATTATTTTAAATTTAAATTATTTTTTAAATTGAATTGAGTGTAGTCAAATTCATATCGGTTTCGACCATTTTAATCGGCAAGTATCATTTGAATAGTAAATCGGAATAATCAAATTTATATTTAAAATAATATATAATAAAATATACAAATTTATGAAAATTTATAAATTTGTGGACGTTAGGGTACTTGGATTTCTTTAATACTATTTTATCATCATGATTTTTCCTCCCATAGGATTAGGATAAGAATATCCCCACCTGATTGCGACGTGACGAGACAATGCTTTTCGCTATAAGAATAATATTATATTTTAGATTATAAAATAAATTAATTTTTATTAAAAAAAATTTCATCTATCGTGTCGTTAATAGAATAATTAAATAATTATATATATGAGTTTTATGTGTCTCATTTTAACATGTAGAGATCAAATTTAAACAGTAAAAATAAATGATATTTTTAATTAAAAGATCAATTTTTTTAATATATAATTATTAATTTATTTTTTTAAGAAGTAAAATAAAATACAATTTAATTTGTAATATAAACACCTTTATAATAATTTGATGAAGTATCTTTCTTTTTATTTTCTTGATTGTCATAATTGTTTATAATATAATATATATTCAAATATTTTTCATAATTCAATTAATTTTTTAACCAAAACAAAAATTAATTAATGATTAATTGAGGTAGGAGTTTTGGATAGATTTTTTTATATTTCAAATCGATTTTAATTTATTTGCATTTAAATTAAGAGTTGGTATTTGGTATCCTGACAATATATATTTTTATTTTACAAGTATCTTTAAAAAAATTATCGTAGTGTATTTTTTTTAATATTTTATTATATTTCATCTCAAATTAAATATTAAAATGTATTTTTATTTAAATATAAGGGTTAATGCATAATTGGACCGTGAAATTGATAATTGTTTTTACATTGGGGTTTCAATTTTGTTTTTGTCTAAGTAAGTCCTTGAACTTGGCAAGAACATGGCAATTAATCTTACATTAGAGCTTGAACTTCTTTTTATCCAATTTAATCCATGTTATTTCCTTAAAAACAAGTCTGACCAAAATAAGTTCAATACGAGAATAATTGTCGAATTCAGAGGTTAACTTGAATAAAAAAAAATTCAAATCCTAATGTTGGAACAATTATCAAATCTAAGGACTAATTTAAAGAAATTTTTCATACCTCAGTATAGAAGCAATTACCAAATTTAAGTCCCCATGCATTAACCCTAGATATAACTATAAGAATATGCAAATATTTGTATAAAAATAATTTAAAATGGATGAACCGTGAGTCCACAAATCATATTGAATCAAATTCAACTTTGAATATAATTATCGAGAAAATTAAATATAATTTTTTAACTTAAACTTGTCAATAATTTTTATTTTAGATTCTGAATTTATTTTCAAGTTAATCACTGTATTCGACAATTATTTTCACATTTTAACTTAAATTCAATTTTTATCTAATCTTTTAATTCGACAATTATTCTCATATGAAAATTTAAACTTTTTTATCCAAATTTTTTTAAAGAAATATTAAAAATAACTTAAATAAAAAAAATTACGCCTAAATATGATAACAATTTTTATATATAAAAATAAAACCCCAATAATTACAAAATCCAAACCCCAAGCGTTAACCCTATTAAAATCCACAAAATTCCAATTTTTTTTTTGTGTTGAAAAAGAGAGTGATGAGATCATCTTTTCATTCTTCAAGAAGATGTCAATGCACACCATATAGTTATACATCAATTAGCTTGGATATTGAAGGTATCCACTTGAACCTTCCATCTTGTATCCAACTTTAAAGTAATAACAATAATAATTAGATTAAATTTTAATTCGATTAGTATAAATGTTGTTACCAATACAGAAGGATGTAGGTTCGAGTATGCTGAAGCGCATTATTCTCTTATTTGTGAGTTGGAGAGAGACTATGGGTGATTTTAAACATTGTGTCAAAAAGAACGAAATAATCGATACATATAATGAGATTGTTCAAAAAATAATAATTTCATCCATGTATGATATACATGTTTATTGTATTTAATAATTAAATTAATTTATATTAATTGAAAAAATGAACATTTTAAAAAAAATTAAACATATGTGATATTAAAATACCAAATAATTTATGTAAACTATCACCCACGTATAATTTTTTTTTTTAGGATAAATGTAGGTACAAATAGATATCTAAATAGGGGTCAACGTCTGATCATCGAGTGAAAAAGTTTCGAGTTAGTTGAGTTGATGAGTCCAATTTTATTATTTTAATTTAATTTGAAATTTGTTCGAATCGATTCGAGTGAAACAAAACTTGAGTTGAAACTAATCGAGTGAAATTGTTTAAGTTAAATTAAAATATAAATATGTCAAATTAAAATTTTATTACAATATAATTAATTTCATGTCAGAACACATAAAATTAAAACCATATATATTTGAAAACTCTTTAAAAGTTTTCAAAGCAAAATAAATAAAAAAAGAGTTTAGTATGATAAACTTGAATGGATAAATTACTTGTTTAGATCCTCAAATTTATTATATTAGAATTTTAAAAATATTAACTTTTTTTAATGAAATTTTGGAATTTTTTGGGATCAAAATACCAATATAGTATTTAACTTGTTTGAATTGTAAAAGTCATTTTCACTCAAAATTCGAAAAGTCAAATTATTTATTTGAATTTAATAAAATAAATAAATAGAATATAATAATTATAAAATGCAAATACTTTTGTATAAATACGTGGCAGCCTCATGGGCCGTGATAGCAACAAAATTCCACCACAGCCCAAAAGATATTTTGTGGAATTAATTTGACATTTGAAGAGATGAGACATCAACATTGAAAGGTAGAGATTTAATTTGTTAAGACTCGATCCGATTTGATTCGATTATTTTTAATTTTTAAATCGTTGATGATAATTCGATTTTATTTAATTTTTTATTTTGTTATATTATATTATTTTTACTATTAGATTTAATATTTTGTTGATGCTGCAGTTGAAAAGTATTTTTTAAATTGTTATTAAAAAAATTATTGTTTGATAATTTTAAATGTTTGGTATTGTTCTCAAAAATTGCAATTGAAGATTAAAATGTCTTTTTTTTCATGATTGTTATATCACTTTTCCGACTTGAACACGTGGTAACATGAGTAGTGATTAGAGAGACACTCACGGATAGCCCTCTACCTTATATCGTCTGAATGATTACTTAATGATCAGGCCACCCACTATTAACGAGTGTGTTTTCTTCAAGAGGAGACAACTCTAGAACACCACTTACCCATTAATACCCCGAGATACAATATAGAAGGGGCCTCCTCTTCTTTCTCAACAAATCTTAATAAATTGAGCTCTCATCCCTCTCCTCTTCATTCTCTTACTTTGTTTGGCTCTCTGCCCAACAAGAGTGAATCAACCTTATTTACACCACCTTCTCCTCCCTTGCTGATACTTTGTATCAACAATAGTGGAAAGTAAAAAAGTAGTTAAAGTTATATGATATTTAAATAATTTAATATAATGATACATAAAATACAAATTTTAAATACTTTTTAAGTAATTAATATAAATTATTTGCAAAATTAATGGTACTTAAAAATATTTTGAAATTTTAAATATAATAAATGATAGTTAAATAATTTAATACAATGATACAGAAAATATAAATTAATTTAATTTTTATATACTTTTTAAATAGTTAATATCAGAGGAGAGATCCACTTACAACAGTGTAAAATGTTTCTGTTTTACACCCTTTAGTAACTTTTTCTATGATTGATATTTTAACGATCAAAATCATTTAATTTATCAGGTAAATTTTTAATCAATCTGATATTTCTATCATCTTGGCCTAACATATTGTTTATATGAATATATGTTTAACTATTGATTTTTTTACATAAATGAATAATAAGAAAATTTTAATTTACACCAAACATAACATGCATTAACTATACGAATGAAATATGAAATATGAAATATAACGATTGAATTGTTAAAATATTAATCGTATAAAAAGTTATGGAATGATATAAAACCACCTTAATTTTACATCAGTGTATGTGGATCTCTCTCCTAATTTTATATTATTTGTTGTAAGCTAAATAAAAATTACGGTTTATCAATTAAAATTAAATTTTGATATAGTTTTGCAAAATTATGTTAACACGTGTACAGTGGCGAACCTAGGGGGGTTGACAGGGTCCCGTCCTCTCTTAAAATGAAAATCTATTTAGATCCCTTAAATTTTTAAAATTTTTAATGATAAAATTACATTTTAGTTCCCAAAATGAAAAAATTTTAATTTAATCCTTTAAAATTATAAAGATATAAACTATTAAAATGATAAAATTGTATTTTTACTGTCGTAAAAATATATAATTTAATTTTGACTTGCATATGTAGTTTATTATTTGGCCATCCTTAACTACATGATAAAATTACTTTTTAGCCTTTCAAAAAATTAAAAATATTCTATTAAAATATTATTAACTTTTAATTAAATGGAATAGTTGCATTTTTAATCCTTAAGAAGATTATTTTAGCATAAATATTTTAACTATAACCCTTTCAAAATTTTATAAACAATTTTTTTACTTCACCCCTAAATTAAGTATTTAATCTTTAAACCAAATTGTGTTTTTTTTCATATTTCATTAGTAATGAAAAAATAAAAATAAAAACAATTTTGAAGGTTTTTTTCCTAAAAATAGAATTTGCAAGAATTATGGGGTTCAAATATTGATGTAATTACATGGTAATATATATTCCTATTTTCTTAACCTTTTAACAAAAAAGCACACACATTTTGCGCACACAAGTGCTCGAACCCATATCCCTTAAGATAAACAACATTATTTTTTTTCATTAGAGCCACTTGTTGAGTTTTACAATTTGTTAACTAACATTAAATCCTTTTGATTGTCTTTTAAAGACTCTTGGAGAAGGTTGCAAATTTGGATTGCTTCTTTAATTAGTTAGAGATAATTTAAGATATATATTTGAAAGAATCCAAACTTATACCCAAATCGAATCAAACCTGAAATTATTTAGACAAAAATGACTCAAGTATGAAGCTATAACAATTGGAAATGATCTAAAATCGTAACTTAAGTTGCAAACTTGAATAACCCGAACTCAAAACGAGTCAAAGCTAAAATGGTCAAACCCCAATTGATAATTGTCCATCCTCAGTATAACAATAACCCTCTATAACAACATTTTATTATAACAACTAAATTCGTTCAAATTCGTTGTGGAACAAATTTTTTATGTTTTATTTTTACATGTATAACAACTTTTCATCTATAATAATATCAACTATAAAATACAAAGTATACTCTTTATTAAAGTAAATTCTCTATAACAACCTCTTGTCTCAAAATTTAGTGAACTCAATTTTATTATTAAGTGAAACAAATATAATAAGTTTTAATTAATATTTTATTTTAATAAAATATTTAAATTTTATATAAAACATATTAATTGTATTTTATTAAATAAAAATAATCTTTAATAAATGATATTACATTATAAATTTTATTAAAAGTAATAAAATGAAGTAAATAACATTAATTAATTTGAAAATTTTAAAGAATTCAAATACGATTTAAATCTCAAATGTGATCATAAATGTTTGAGATGTTATTATATATGTATAAAAGTCACCTCTTTATAGCATTCATTTTTTTATAGACAAATAAGATTATTATATAGAAAATTGACCGTCTTGTTAACTGACTTTTGTTAAATTTAAATATGTGACATAAATTAAACTTTAAATTTTAAATTAGACTTTCGAATATTAAAATACCACTTACCCTAACATGATTATTAATTAAACTTTAATTTTCAAATTAAATATAAAAATTCAAATTTCTCTCCACATGTAAAGATTAGACCTTTTCATGGGTCGAGTCAGGCCTTGTCAAAATTTTTGGCTTGTTTGTTAGGCCCGAGCTTTGCCCGAAATTTTGTCTAAAATTTTGCCCAAATTTGACCTGGATAAAAATGAAAAAACCCAAACCCAACCCGACCCGGCCCATCCAAATTAATTTTTTATATTGTTATATATATATTTTAAAATCCAACACATAAAAAATACTAAAAAATTAAAATAAATGTTTCTTGATAAATTGAAAATAAAATTTAAAAATATTTATATTTAAATAACACTAATATAGGTGTAACTTAACAAGTAAATGCTTCTAAAATAGTAACAAAATTAACCATAAAATAAGTTATGCAATATCCAAACAATAACAACAAAATAATAATAACATTAATTGCAGTTCTTTTTCTTTTTGCTAATTCGGGCTAGGCTGAACTCAAGCCAAAAAACCTTACTCGAGGCCTGATCTATTTTTAAACAAATTTTATTTTTTTTTGTTTAAATACATTTTTCAAACCTATATTTTTACTTCAACTTTTCAAGCATTGCGTAAAAAAAGTAAGCATCTAATATATATATATATATATAGTGTTAATAATTCGTAGTTTGAAATTAACCAAAGATTATATATTATTGGAGCTTAACCATACACCATATGGAAATTGGAAAGTGATATAACGTCGAATAAAAAAAGAAAACAAGAAATCATTACAAAGCTATTCTAAAAAGAAATAAAAATAAAAAAAAGTGAATAAAATAATAACCAGATATCAGGTTTCGTCTTATAAATAATTATTATATATAAATATTCTTTTTCAATTTTCTCCACACTCCACTAATTTTTTTTTTTTGTTTGTTTCTACTCCACAAATTTAGTTTAAGAAAAGAAAAAAAATTGATAAACATTAAAGCTACTGGACCAAGCTAGTGATGGTGTGAGATTTTGACACGTCGAAAGATGATAAAAAAAGAAAATCAAAACACCAATAATGAAAGTGGCCACCCCTTTCTTTATTTCGTCCTCATGCACGAGTTTCTCGTGGATTTCCTTTCAAAAATTCTAATTATTATATATCATCTTTATTTATTATTTTTATAATGTTATTTGTTTAAGGTAAATTGTACCCAAAATCAATTAAATTTATATTTTAGTCTCTTAATTTTAAAAAGTTATAAAATGATCACGTAATTATTTAAAATTTTTTATTTAAATCACTAAACTATTAAATCCTTTGTCGTACGACCTTTTCTGTTCATACCACTTGTCTTTCTCTTCTGCAATTCAATTATTTTTCACGAAACAAACTTTGAATGTCAAGAATTTACGAACCGAAATCCAAACAATTTTCTTTGATGATCTTTGATACTAACTGCCACTTGGAGCTCGTTAACCAAATTTTTTTTTAAGAAAAAACTTAATAGCCTGGAGACTTACATAAAAATTTATGAATAATTTAGTGAGTTAAATGAAATATTTTGAATAGTTCAATGATCAATTTGTAACTTTTGAAGTTGAGTAACCAAAACGTACCTTTTTTGAATAGTTTAGTAACCGTAAGTGTAATTTACCCAATTATTTATTAAATAGTTCTAAGCTTGCAACTACACGTAAATGTATTATAGGTTAAACATCATCGACTAGATTTTCATATGATCTAGATAATGTGATCGATTAATAATCACGACTAATAAAACTATCAATCTAGTCTTACTAATAATTTTATAAAAACAAAAAGGCTGGATAATGCAAAATTAGAGTAAAGAGATTACACTTTATATAAAATATGCACTTAATTAAACTATGCAATGTTACCAAACAAAGCAGCCACAATTCCGGACCACAAATGACATTCCTTTATTCCACTTTAATACTTCCTTAAACCTATAATTTAAGGGAAAAAAAAAAGAAGACAAAAAACTAGCATATCTAACTATTTGTTATCTTATGTTTATATCTAAAATTAATAAAATTGGAGTTTAATCTCTCTAAAAACTCTAAAATTACAAATAATTTGTATAAAAATAGAATTAAATTTTGGTTCTCAAAAATTAGTATTTCAATTTTAACACTTTCAAAAAAAAAAATTGACTCCAATATAGAACACTTTTAGGATGCCAATATAAATATTCAACTATTAGTAAAAGAATTAAAAACCATCTTTTAAGAAATAATAAATATTATCATGGTATTCTTTTTGTTTTTCATATTTTTATATAAAATCTTTGAATAAAACAATTAAAAAAATACTACTAAATCTATGAATGGAACCCGAAATTGAAGAAATTTTGTATACAAAACCTTTAACCGC
Organism: Kokia cookei; assembly: GCA_039519145.1. Lineage (NCBI taxonomy): Eukaryota > Viridiplantae > Streptophyta > Magnoliopsida > Malvales > Malvaceae > Kokia > Kokia cookei. The sequence continues at coordinate 1,768,146 of CM076903.1, forward strand.
AGCATATAATTCATTCAATAAATATTTTTTATATAAATATATAAAATTAAATAAATTGGTATCATTCTTAACCCAATTATCAACTCAATTATAAAATTACAAAAATATCTATTTTAAAATATATTTAATATCATTATAATGACACTTTTTTTCTTAGTTCTATATTATTTTTAAATAAAATAATTATAAATTATAATCCAAATATTAGTATTAAAATACAAGTTTATTACCGCTTAATTCACTCATTATTGAATAAATTTTATGATATAAACAATATGTAATATAGTATAAAATAAAATAATGTATAACATAGGTTGAAGAAATTTCAACAAACAATTAATATATAATGCATAAAGTATGCGAAAAAAGACAGACAAAAATCCGGAAATAAATCTGCTACTCATAAGTCTCACATCATTTTCATAGCAAGATAGATTTTATATAAAGATATTTACATTTTTTATCTCGTAAAATCTATATTTCAGGTTTTTTTTTTTAAATAATTACAAGCATTTATGTGGTGTAAGGAAAGATTTTTATGCTTACAGATCTGAGGGACTGGCAGCGGTGTTGGTGGACCTTGGTTGCCGGAGCAGCTCTATCAATTTCTCTGCCTGTACAAAATAAATGTCCAAGAATAATGAGAAACAAAACGACAACGAAATAATTCTATTCATTTTCGACACAATAATACAAAGAAGTAGTAGCCTTTGATGACGAAAACATAAGAAAAAGAAATTTCAACAAACTGATTGGAAAAGAAATTAAAATAAAATTATTAATTAATTAAATTTGAAAAGACAGTTTAGCCTCTTCCGCGACTTGGCACGTTCGTGGACGCAGTCATTTTGTTGGTTTCTTAATGGGTTTTTCCTTCTTCTTTAAATTATTTTTTAATTAACCAAAATGGAAGGAGAAATTTTTGCGACTGGCGTGGGTGACTTGGCGACTTTTTTTCCCAAAAAAAGCTATGCCACGTCAGCCAACGATGACTAACCAACCGGAATTATTCTCCCTCTCTCAGCTTAACAACAGTACATGAAAATAATAATAATAATTGATGGTGATTAGAAAAAATGAATAAAATATCTTTAATATTAATTTAAAAATAGTAAAATACAACAATATCTTTATACTTTTATTTTAAAAGAAACTAATAATTATTAATAAAGAAACAAAAAATTCATAACTGGTTTTTGATAAAAGAATAGTATGAGAGAAAGAGGGACGTGGTTTATATTTTTTTAATTAAATTACTTATTTAATTTTATCAATTTGCTTTCTGCCAAAAAAATCTTATTAATTTGTTGAGGCAACTCTATATTCAATTAATTGGTAATATTTTAAAAAATTAAATAAAATATATGTAAAAAATTTGTACTCATTATTTTTAAATAATTTTATCTTATTTGTATTTTTCTTGACTGAAATCCAATATTTTAAGTTAGTATAGAAATATATGGTTGATATTACCGTTACTAGTAACTTACCTTTTGCTTGGCGCGATTGGTGCCTGACTGAGACAAAGCGACCAAGGGAGGAATCGCTCCTTCGCGGGCCACCAAAGTACGGTACACCACACTATCTTCACAAATCTGCAACAAGATTGCGGCGGCGATTTCCTTTTGTCTTTGTGATCCAACTTCAATGATTTCAACCAGAACGGGAATCCCTCCTTCATCAACTAATGCCGTTTTGGCTTCCGGTACTGATACCAGCATGCTCAAAACGAAAGCCGATTTATCAAACATGTTGGAACCGAAATCCGCCATTAATTCCACTAGCAGCTTCATGATTCCAGCTTCAACGGCCCTGATCTTGTTCTCTTTAACCGTACATAATGAATACAGAGCCGTTGAAGCGTCTTTTTTGCCGCGAATTCCACCGTTTTCGAGAAGGTTAACCAAAAGAGGAATCGCTCCGGAACGTCCGATTGCAGCCTTGTTTTCTTCCACTTGTGACAACCGAAGCAAAGCACAAGCCGCGTTTTCCTTCGCCGTTGAAGTTCCCGTTCTCAAAGCTCTAACCAGTGGCTTAATCGCTCCAGATGAAGCTATAAGTTCTTTATTCTCGTCGCATAAAGACAGATTCAAAATCGCCGTCACGCCGTTTTCTTGAAGGTAAGGATCGGTTGATGTGATTAACGAAATCAACGGTTTGATTGCACCGGCTTTAGCGATCTTGATTCGATTCTCCGGTTTGTTCTTCGCCAACAATCTAAGCTCTAAAGCCGCGTTCTTTTGCTCATCAATCGAACAGGATCCGAGATCCGATACGAGTTGCCGTATAATTTCATCGGAGCTATCAGAATTAGTACAAGACAGAAATAACCGCCGGCTTTGCGATGACGCCGTCGAGAACTCACCGGATCTGTCGCTGTTACAATCACTAAAAGCAGAAGAATCATCGTTGATACTCAAATCATTAAAGCTCCTCCCCATAAACTTGTAATTCACTGCATTCTCTGTCTCCATATCCAAAACCACCACGCCGTCACTGCATCAAAATCTCACCGGATATTTTTGAAATCGGGTGACCCGGACCCGAATGTGAAGGTAGTTTTCGGGTTAATTGAGAAGGCTAAAAAATAGTGAAAATGGAAGTGAATATAAAGGGTGGAGTGCAAAAGACAAAAGGGAACTACACCTGGACGCTTACAATGGGTTTTGGGTTGACACGTGCAGGGTTTTGACCGTACCAAAAACTTTTTAAGGCATGGGTTGAGCACGTGCGAATGGTCTGTCCCTTTAAGCGCGTGCGTAGAAGGTTCGCTATTCGATAAACGCTTTTTTTTTCTATCGAAGACGCAGTCTCCCTTGTTTCCCTTCTCTATCATCAATTAAACTCCCCGTGGTTCATTGGGAAAAAGAAATGATAAATTACACCAACTTTTCACTTTTTAGTTTAATCGGTTTGGTTTATTTGATTAAATAAATTATTAAAAATAAAAAAATTAATTTGATTTGTTTAATCGTTGATTTAATTAATTTAATTTTTTTTATTTTGGATCGATAATTTGATTGATTCTTAATTCGGTTTAATTCTGAAAATAATGAATTTAATTGATAGAGAGATAAATATGGATAATCTATGATAACTAGATTTAAGCTTTTAAATTTTATATGTATTATATGATGTTTATTGAGTCGAGTGATTAGTAATTTGATACATTTTAAAAAGAAATAATGATAAATTTATCTTTCAACATTTATATTTTTTCATCTACTTGATCCTTTTTTTAATTAAATTTGACTATCAGCCTTTAAAACAAGAGATGTCAAATTGTAAACTTTTAATGAAAATACGAACTAAAACGTTAAAATTTTAAATATAACAACTTACATGGCAATCCACATTTGATTCATTTTTTAATAATTTATGAACATTTTACAATTTCTTTTTGAATTTTGAAACTTTTTTATTTTATAATTTTAAATTATTTGTTAACATGGCACATAAAATAAATAGTGTCATGTTAACATGAAATACACGTGAATTACCACACTAGTTGACACATTGAAATTATTGAAAATTTAATATTTTAGTCAATGCTGTCAATAAAAAAAAAGAAAGAAAGTGATTCCACTCTTTCTGAAAAGAAAATGGACAAATTTAATTAAAAAAAAAAAAAGAGCTAAAGATAAAAAAATGTAAACGAATCATGGAGGATACTCTGTGGACGAATTATTCTTAAGGACAGTGACACAGATGCCTCAAGAAACGATTCCTATTTTTTTATATTTTCTTCGATTGTGTTCAGCTAATCAACAAACAATTTTAAGAATAATTATAGACCGCGTAGCCAACCTCTTTGTCATCGTTGATGGTACAACCAACAATGCCAATGTTGCTACCGGTACCACGCCAATGTCGATTGTGACTAATATGAATGAGTGGGCGACAGACTCTAGTGCCACTAGGCAAGTTTGTGGCAATTAAAATGCATTTGTGTCCTACTACCAAGTGTAGGAAGGAGAAGAAATTATCTATCTTGGAGATTCATGAACTGCAAATGTGCTTGGAAAATATAAAGTTATGCTTAAACTTATAGCTAGAAATACCTTAGCCTTAATTGATGTGCTTTATGTTCCTAATATTTGAACTAATTTGGTTTTTGTTGGATTATTAGGAAAAGTTTGGGTAAAAGTTTTCTTTGAGTTTGATAAGATAGTAATGACCAAAAATAATATTTTTTTTATGAGTACGAGTTGTTGTAACTATGAACTATTTGTCTTGAATGCTTCAGAAATAATTAATAAAAGTGCTTGTTCTTTTACTTACTTGATTGAATTTTATAATTTATGACATATTAGATTAGGACATGTAAATTTTTCTTATGTTAAAAAAACACAACAATTTAATCATATTTAGAGAATAAAAGCTTGTATAGGAGACTTAAAACAAAGTATTGCTAGAGATGGTAAATAATATTATGTAACATTCATGTTGAACTAACCTCGATTTAAAACGTTTTACTCAAAAACAAAACATATACTTTTGCTCTTGTAATAAGAATTTCTTCAATTTAGATTTTATTTGCTTTGACTTCTATACACATATTTTTTATACATCAAATGGATATTAAAACAACCTTTTTAATGGTGATTCAAATGAAGAAATTTATATGAAACAATGTGAAGGTTGTGTCGTTTTAGATCAAAACACTGAAGTTTGTAAACTTCTCGAATCTTTGTATGGCTTGAAACAAACACTCAAAAAGTGACATGAGAAATTTAAACAAATACCGGCAAATAATAGTTTCTCTGCGGTTAAAATAGGTAAATGTGTTTAGTCAAAACTTGATGATAGTAATGGTGTGATCATATGTTTGTATGTTGATGAATGCTTATTTTAAAAAGTATGTTCTTACTTATAAGTTTGACATGAAAAATATGTGTGAACCGGACGTTATGTTGAGCGTGATAATAATAAGGAAATGTTATCAAAAGAATATTATGTTGAGAAACTTTTAAAAATATTCGTGTACTTTGATATCAAACCATTCGATACTTATTTTAGTATTTTTGTAAATGTCGAACCCTTATATAATCATTTTACGAGATTTGATTCTTACGTGAACAACCTTAAAAAGTTAAAAAAACATTTAAGCATTTACTCTTTAATATTTATAAACACACAAATCTAACAAAGATCCCATTTTATGAAAAAGAAAAATCAAAGGTGCAAATATATGTCTCAAAGATAGACTGGAAAAGTAAAGCAAAGCAATGATTTTCGGTACTGTGATAAAGGTACTTTTCAGTACACTGAGTTCCTCCAAATATTGCCACGTGTACCGTTGCTTTAAACTCCAGTGCCCTTTTCTCTTTTTCATTAGCCATTCCACCAATACCCCCAATTGGTTGCATGTTCAAGCTCTCACCAATCATATGCCATCAATACAGATCACGCCACCGGATGGCAAATTCGACATGTTATTTTCTCAACTATTATAAATATTACATACTAAGTTTCGGGATTAAATATTAAATCGGATATGACGTAAAGCATATTTAAAATTTATGAGTTAAAATTTTAACACGAATGTATTTATAGTAGGAATATTTAAATTTCGAAATGTCAATGCAATTAACAAAAAAATATTTTTAAAAAAATCATTATATAATTATATGGCTCACAAGGTCAAATTCATTAATAAAAAAAGTTCGTGTCAAGTCAACTTCTATCCCCGTAACATTCAACTCCCAACATTTGTGATAACCGTTTGTTAAGGTTTAAGTATAAAAAATATTTCAATCCTTAATAACTCATTTTTCTTTAAATCAATTAATTTAAGTCCGAACATAAATAGATCTAAAATTTTGAGGTTATATATGGTTTTGGTCTTGTTTTTTTAACCAACTTGTACCGAATAAATAATGGTAGTAGCAATTGTAATTATATCATTCACATTTGGTTGTACAATAATGCAAAGGGAAGCAAAGCACCACGTGCATTTGCCCTTTGCCTTGAGCTTTCAAAATGGAATTCAAAGGAGAAAAAAGTTATACGTGCATGCTAAGCGACCTTTGCTTTCATTTGGTGGTTTTAACTTTTTGGTCCATGATTAGAGCCCTAGGAGTTTAGTTACGCCACGTCGTTGTTCGACTGAAAATGATTAGGCGTTAAATGTCAATTAAGATATACATGAAACATATTTAAAATACGTGAATCGGTTGGTGAACATGTGTATATTTATTGTGTGAACAACTTGGATCTAACCAGTTAAAAAATAGATTGTGTTAATAAATTTTAAGAAAATTATTTTTCTTTTAACATGTCAGATCTGGTCTTGATTTATATGAAACGTTGGTTAAAGTTCTAATTAGACATTCATTTGACGTTTAACATTCATCCCCACGATAAACATTTGAATTGTTACATAATTTAGATTGTTAATTGATTTAGTGGTGTAATTTCATAAAATCGCCCTAAATTGAAGAAAGTATCTATCTTAACTCTGACCAAATTTTGGATTTTTTACCCAAATAATACAAAAAAAATAATTAATAACCAAAATGGTATCCTCAAATTATTATTTACCAAAATGGTATGTTTAGTTAAATGGAGAGACTCTAAGTGGCGGCACTAAATGATATTTTTGACACGTGTTTTTTATTTTTTTTATATATTTAAAAATAAAAAAATATTATTTTATTAGTGGAGGGACTTAAATGGCGACATTCAAGGGTTTTTTTCAGAAAAATACGACAAAAAAATACTAGACACCCAGTGGAGGAACACGAAGTGGCGGCACCAATGAAGGGTTATCACAAACCCTAAAAATTTTATTTGCTCCCCTCTTTCCTATTTTATAACAAAAATTTTATTTCATTTAATTTTTATTACAAACCTTAAAAATTTCCAACCACCCAAATTAATTTTCACAAAAAAAATAAAATAAACACACACACGACACAATGGGGTGCTGCCAAGTGACAAAACATCCCTTAGTGCCGCCACTTTATATTCCTCCATTGGTGCCGCCACTTCGTGTTCCTCCACTGGGTGTTAGGTATTTTTTTGTCGTATTTTTCTGAAAAAAACCCCCGAGTGTCGCCACTTTAAGTCCCTCCACTAATAAAATAATATTTTTTTATTTTTAAATATATAAAAATAATAAAAAAAATTAAAAAAACAAGTGTTAAAAATACCCCTTAGTGCCGCCACTTAAAGTCCCTCCACTTAATTAAACATACCATTTTGGTAAATAATAATTTGGGGATACCATTTTAGTTATAAATTATTTTTGTTGTATTATTTAGGTAAAAAATCCCTAAATTTTTTGTCATACAAAAAATAAATAAATAAATAAAAAGAAAATGTGGTTGTGATAATATTATTAAAATTTTAACACATCATCAACCGCATTCAATTATTGACTGGGAAATCCAATAGTGATGGTGGGCTGCCATCTCATAACCAAGCTATGACTTGGCTTTTAATGAATATTGAAAATCAAATTAAGTATTTTTATAATTAAGATTTTCGAATTATTCATAGTCTTTTTTTCAATTCGTAAATAGAGAAATTATGCATTTCAATATATTCGAATTTATATTTTTTTACAGTGATAACAATCTTTACACCAATTAAATTAAGATTCAATCCATATCTATAATTTTTTTTTCTAAATAATTAAAAAAATGAGGAAAAGGGTCAACTTTTTTTATTGTTGAACACTTGATAAAAAGCTGACTCCGGGTGCTCAATTATTCCAACCCACTCCTCCAACCCAACGTACCCACTCTTCCAACCCAACGTTTTAAAAAGAATAAATGTAATGCTTACAAATAATTTTAATGCTTCTAACTCTTTTTGTAGTACAACATTGATTTGCAATGGTGGGATGCCAAAAAAAAAAAAAAAAAACCTCATAATTCATTTAAATTAAAATTAAATCAATGCGTTGTGTTCATGATTAGCTGCTTAGCTGAATTGGAAATGGATCAAAGTATTAGTTTGAGAAAAATAAAAAATTATTAACTTGAAAATAAATATAACGGATTGAATCGAGTTAAAAAATTAATTTAATTAATTTTTTTGATATTTTAAATATTTTAAATTAAATAAATTAATAAAAATTAAAATTGATAATTTAATCTATTTGATTCCACAGCGTTGGTAAAAGAAGGTAGGCAACTTAACTTGGGAGCCATTGATTACTAGAAAAAGAGCTGTTGATAATATAAAATTGGTAATGGACACTTGGACTAAAGCAATAAGTCAAGTCCCTATCACTACAAAATGCCGAAAGTACATTTATCTAGATTATTTTAGAAGCTTAAAATGTTAAAATATTATCCAAATTCCTTTTTTTTTTTAAAATTTTAGATTTAAAAATATAAGTTTAATTACCGATTGGGTCTTAACTCGATTGGTATGGGCATTGTTGTCAATGCAAGAAGATGAAAGTTCGAGTGTGTTGAAGCGCATTATCTTCTTATTTATGGGTTGGGAAGGGATTTTAGGTAGTTCTAGATATTGTGTCAAAAAAACAGATATTATCAGAACTTATAATGTAATTGCTTAAAAAAATATATAAGATCAATTGTTAATATTATTAAAATTTATTTGTTAAATTTGATTTTAAATTAAAAATTAAATAAATTCTTGAAAATAAACATTTAACCTAACTTAAAATATAGTATAAAGAAACCCTTGGAAGATTGCTGCATTCTCATTGGTGGATTATGGGTATGGAATATTGCTTTTTCCTATTCTTTCCCTTTGGAGATTGATGGTGATAGTGCTCGAGTCTTATTATTCTATATTTTATTTGGTTTGTGGAGCCATTATTTACAATAAATAGTGTTGGCTCTCTTTCGGAAGAAGTTTTTGACGTATTATTGTTTGAGTAATTAATTAGACTTTTGAACGGAGGTATTATTTTTAAGGTATCTATATTCGATTTTAGCTTCAAAGTATCTATGCTTAAAGTAGGAAACAAAAACTCGAGGCTAAAATCAGGTAAACACCCTAAAAATAATACATTCGTTTGAGAATCCAATTGATTGCTCAAAAGACGACACTTGATATATACATATATACATGTTTATATAAGATGTACTAATACTAAATATATACATAAATACGACGAATAAATAAAATGATGCAACTTTATTAAAAAAAATCATACGAAATAAAGATTAAAATATGCTTCAAGTCCACATACTTTTTGTACATTAGTGATCTAGTTTTTTTCTTTTATTTTTAGGAATTTAATTTTTTTCATATTTCAAAAATTTAAGTCCAATTATTGACATTGTTAATCTAATCGGTTCATAATATTTTTTATTTTTTTTTCTAGTGATTAATCAATTTTTATTATAAATAAAGTGCATGCATAACATGAGATCTTGATTGGCTGTTAATTGATTACTACTTTTAATACTGGAAACGAATCAACTTTAATTACTTTAGCACTTAAACTACTCATTTAAAGTGAAAGCCAATGAACATTTCTAGGTTTTTTGGCCACCATTAAACTTGTCCAAGTGGATGTGGAAATTTCATGTAATATTGGAAAGAACTGGATAAGAATATTTGGTTCAATGGAAAAAAAATTAAATTTATTTAAAATATAAATCGAAATTGAATTTTAATATTAAAGTTCGAATCTAATCTGATTCATTTTTAATATATTTTTTTATAGATTTAAGAGCTAAAGGAGCTCTTGTTAAAAAAATAAAAAATTAATTAAGCTTTCAACAAAAAATTATAATCTTATTACTATAATAAATTTTATATTATTTTCATAGTTTTGAATAAAAGATGCATACGTTTGAAATTTGAATATCTCATTTTTTTAAAATAATAATTTATTTTAATTTTTTAATAAAATAAAATAAGCTGAAAATCACTTTATATAGCATAGTATGAATGAATTGTTGGCCCAATATGGCACTTCACTTACTCTCCTTTATGGTGCGCTATTTTATGGGCTTAAAGCCCAATTATAAATGATTAATCAAATCATTTTCATCCGTCTATATTTATTTAAAAATTTCTTTTATAAAAAGTTTTTTAATGTTATTTTTAGGGTTAAAAGCGTAATTTGGCTATTGAATTTGGTAACTTTTTGTAACTTGATCCTTAAACCTTTTTTTTGTTCACTTTAGTACCGGAACTTGGTAGGTTTTCATAATTTGATCCCTAAGCTTGGATTTCATTAAAGTATGATAATGTGACAATTTGAATTATGCTGTCATCACCTAAAAATTAAAAAATATATATATATATAAAACCTTTAAAAAATATATTTAAAAATTTTCATGTGATTATGTGACACAATCTCAAAGTGTCACATCATCATATCTTTAACGAAATCTAACTTCAATAACCAAATTGAGAAAAGCTATCAAATTTTCGGACTAATGTGGACAAAAAAAGGTTCAAGGATCAACATGGAAAAGTTGCCAAGTTCAAGGATTAAATGTTGCTTTATCCCATATTTTTAATTTAATATATTGCTTTATTAAAATTTTAAATATAGACAACTTAACATATTTTTTAATGTTTATATTATAATATTAGGGAGAGATCCACTTACATCGATGTTAAACTAAAGTAGTTTTACAGCTTTTCATAACTTTTTATGTGATTAATATTTGGCTTAATGCACACATTAAGCCCTGAAATATATCACTTTTCCCACTTTAGTCCTTAATTTTTTTTTTGCCTACTTCAATCCCTAACACTACCGGACATTTCCAGTTCAGTCCTTTAGACGTTAAAAATAATTTTTAGTTATTTCTAGTCATTTATAAAAATTTTAGTTATTTTTATATTTTTTGGTAATTTTATAATTTTTTCTATTTTAAAAATAATTTTAATAATTTTTGTAAAATTTAAAATATTTTTTCATCCAAAAGGCTAAATTGAGAACGTTTGATAACACTATGGTCTAAAGTGGATAAAAAAATTTAAGGACAAAATTGAGAAAAATTATATACTTTAGGGACTAAAACGTGAATTAAGCCTTAATATTTTAGTAATCCAACCATCATATTGCATGCACCATTCATATAGATTATACATGTCAAGTTTAGCGTAAATTAAAATTTTTTAACTATTTATTTATGCAAAAAATTTCAACCATCAAATATATATTAATATATACAATATTTTAGATCGATGTGCTAGAAATATCAAATCGATTCAAAAATTTATATGTATTATAAATATAAATATTTTGATAAATTCAACAATTAGATTGTTAAAATATTAATTGTATCAAAAAATTAACGAATTAAATTAGGTCAAGCATTCGAAATTGAAGCTCAAATCCAATTTAGATTTGAAACAGGATTAAACTTTTTTCATTAAACTCATTTTTTAAAAATAATATTTTTTTTTCAAATTCTCTGAAATTTCAAATTTAAACAAATAACGTTAAAATTATTATAGAGACTTTTATATTAAGTGTCAGATTGCATTTTATCCATATACTAAAAATTGATATTATTTATTTTAATAAGATATACTTAAATCAATGGCTGCATAGCGTTGAACAAATAAATAAAGAAAGATATTTTTATTGTAAATTTAAAATCATATCTCTTCAAGGATAGAGTTATTATCGAGTATCATAAAAGTTCTTGTATTAAAAGTTAAATTATATTATATTTTCTCTATTAAAAAAAGAGTAAATTAATCCTTCTACATTAGAGCAAAGGGCAAACTGGTACTTTCTATTAAATTTTTTTATCTATTTCTACTGTTAAAAACTGACATGGTTGACAAAATAACCAAACAATGACACGTGGCATGTTACGTGTATCTCATGTCGATGTATATAGACCAAATTTTAATAATAGAAATGGATGAAATTTTTAACAAAATGATCAAATTACTGTTTAATTTAACGTATAAAGACTAATTTACTCATTTTTTAAGTGAAAATAGATCAAATATAATTTAACTTCTAATATAATGATCCCAATGATACATTTTTTTAACATTAATCTTATTATAGATTCTTCTAATATATATTATTTTTGATATAATGTCTAAAATTACTCATAGCCCTTCCCCCAACTCTTAAATAGGAAGATAATGCGTTTCAACGCATTCGGATCTCCATCCTCTTACACTGACAACGATACTAATACTAATCGAACTAAGAATTACCAACAAATAGCATTCATCCTTGATAGATATGAATTTAAGTTAACAATCAAAATATCTTTATTTATTTGTTCAACACTTGCTGTCATCAAATTAAGTAAATGCAATAAAAACAATAGATGATCGCCCACTTGCCTTCCAACTTGAAACGTGTAAAACGGATCACTTTGCACTATTTTCCATCTTTAAAAATATTTATTTTCACTTATCGTGTTTAATCTAATGGCGAAGGGAATTTAATTGAGTATAAATCTTTTCAAATGTAGTTTAAGTTCGAATTTGTACATGACAAAAAATATCTTCGTTTTTTGAAACCTAAATTGTGATCTATTGGCTCGGTGTTTATTTTCTTCAGTAATAACTTAGATTTGAAATTGAGCAAATTGGTCATTTTCAAAAGCAAATTAATACAATATATGTAACATCAAAGGCAAAAATTTGTTATTATACCAATCAAAATTATATACAATTGATAAACGACATTAACGTTATGATTAATTGACCTTAATTATTCACATTCAAAATTAACAAAAATTAAATTGTTCCAAATTAAAAAAAATATATCAATTTATTCAATTTTGAATAAAACCTTTGATTTTAGTATACAATCAAAGTATCACTTAATTTTTAAATAAATGTACTCAATCCCTAAATTTTTTATACATGAGTATATCATAGGTTTAGTAATAATAATAATAGTTGACATTAAAAGAAATCATAAATATTGACCCAAAAAAAGGTAAGAATGATAAATGAGAATAAAGGGAAACTTTCCTTTTTAAAAATATCTCAGTTGTTTTCCACCATTAATACTGATAAAAATATCAAGGAAGTGATTTTAATAACATTCGGATTACATTTTATGCTTTTTTATAAAAAAGGTAAATTAGTACTTATTTATTAGATTAAATAGTAAATTAATTTTTTTTTTGCTAAAAAGTTAATCCATTTCTATTGTTACAAATTGATCGTTGTACGTCACAATGAGGTCTACATGATACATTATATGTAACTGCTTGGGTATTATGTCAACAATTTCAATTCAGTAAAAATGGATGAAATTTTTACTAGAAAAGATTGATTTACTCTTTAATCTAGCATATAGAGACTAATTTACTTTTTTTTTTTTTAATAAAGGGGACAAAAGAAAATCTAACTCCTAATATATGGGCCTCTATAATACTTTTACCCATTCATACTATGTAGTTAAAACAAATCATAAAGGTACATTTGTTAAAATTAATAAGGTATGTAATTTTCGTAATTTTTATTTTGATCATTTTTTTATAAAAAAACTAGCATGGTTTTCGATCCATGTTTTGTGTTGGGTTGATTATTTTTGACTAAATAGTTAAAATTTAAAGCTTACAATATGCTCCGAGTTTCTGTACTCTCTTTATATTTAGAATTTAATCCCCAATTTTTCATTTTTAAGAATCTAGTCCCTCTATTTTTTGAATTTAAAAATTCAGATCTAATTGTTAACACCGATAAAATTTTTCTGTTAAATTTGTTGGTGTGACATTCTGAAATTTAAAAAAAAAAAAAAAGTACTCACTCTATAACCATATCACTAAAAATTGCATTATAATGGACTTGAAGTTAACAGAAAAAAAATAATGATGTTAACAATTCTTTAAATTTACGTCAACCTTTTAATTAGAATAAATATTTAGACTAATGAATGACGTTATAAACGTTGAAGTACCAAATCATATAAAAGATTTAAGTATAAAGATCAAATCTCTAATTTTAACATAATATAGAGACCAAAATTAAAATTAAAATATTTTTATAATTAAAAAGTTATAGGGACAAAAATTGAAAATTAACCATTATTGTTAAGAATGCAAAAATGTAAAGATGTATATGCAGGGATGATAATAGGGGGCAGCCCCCAAATTGGTGCAAATTAATAGAATGGTAAAATTTCATTTTGCTCCTAAAGTTTATAATTTAATTCTAACTCCTCTAAAATGGTTAATTGTTAGTTTGGACCCTTCAAATTTTTTAAAATTATAAATTAATAAATAGTAAATTTTTTATTTTGATCTTATAAAAAAAATTATAATCTAATTCTGACCTCCAAAAAAAAGTTTGCCTTCATCCCTATGTATATGTCATATCATTACATGTTCACAAAAGAAGTCATGCCAAATTATTTGATAGAATAAATGGAAAAAAGTTGACCCAGAAATTAAAAATGCACATTACAAAAAAAAGTAAAAGGACTAAATCCTTCAAAAACGCAGAGTAAAGAATCTTCTTTAAAATTGACCTAAATTGAGAGGATAAAAATGATATTTCATAATTGTTTAAAAAACTCCTTTTCTAACTTTTTCTTGAAAGTGGGTTAAATAAAAATTAAATGTGTAAGAATACTCAACTCCCTTTGCTTTTTCTTATAACATGAGCAAATGACTCTTAAAAGAAGAAGAGGCAATGCATTCAATAAATTATTTTTTTTTAGGATCAATATATCTTTCATACTCATTCTATAATTCATAAAGATTAAAACAATTGGTAGGGTGAAGTTAGAAATTTTTCTTGAAGGGATCGTAAGTAAATTATAAATATTTGAAGGGTTAAAATGAAATTTTATAATTACACTAATTGGTATTCTTACAATTTCTATAGGGGCCCTAAAGGAATTCTACCACTTTAGGGGGGGGAGCAACGCTATTGCTATTGCCATTCCCCCTCCAGGTACGCCACTAACAATTGAAGTTCGTAGTTGCCCCTCCCAATAATATCATTTTTAGTGTTCGTATATAAATTTTCACAATAAAAATAAAATTACAATGTAATTTATCATTGTATCCAACAAGCAAAATAGTTTCATACATTAACCCATCACACTATCACACTAAAGGTTAACAATACAACAAATTTCATTTTCATTGTTTGGCAAACAAGAAAGACAATAACAACATTAAAGAAAACAAAAGTTGATCAAGCCAAAGCATGTAGTTGAGGAACAAAAGAGAACCACCTAAACCCACAACTCCATTTATCAGGCAACCAAGGACACTTGGGTAACCAATGCCAAATCCTTCTCTCAACCTTATAGTACAAAATCTCCGGCCAAGTATGACAACAAACACATATCATCCCACGGTGCCAAAAACAGTACACATGTTCATAGTTATGGTAACAAACAGACACGAATTTCCTACACATCAATTCAGGCAATCTCTCCATTTCTTCCCATTTCTTTCCTTCTTTTAATTCCCACAATCTCATACTCCTTGAAATCCCATTCCTCCCAACACCACCCACCATATACAACTTTTTCCCATCACTAACACCACTCACTAGCCTCACAAACGTTAGTTCCCTCGGCATTTCAACGTCGAGATTCCCCCATTTGCCGGTTCCCAAGTCGAAACACACCACTGAAAACGGCTCCGGTGTGGTGAAACATAAAGACCCATGGTAGAACGCACCTTCTTGATGGAAATCGTCGAGTAAAAGTGGTTGATAACCATCGTGTTCGGTCCAAGAATGGACCACGGAGTCGTACACGAAGGCTTGGTTGGAAGAGAATTTGGTACAAAGGGTGAAGATTTTATATCCTTTTGGGGTTGAAACTAGAGTGAGGAGCTCGAATGAAAATGGGAAAAAAGGGAGTTCAATAACCCTTGACGATTTGGCTAACATGTTACATACTAAAAAAGAACAACAACTTGGTAGGGCGAAACATAAAAGACCATTAGACGATGAAATAAGATTGAATTGTGAAGAACCAAAAGGAGGAAACAAAGAGAAAGGTAGTGCTAAATCACGCCATGACCCAATAATGGTGTCGAACAAAGGGAAATGATTGTAAAATTGTTGGTGCGAAAGCAACAAAAATGAACATGAACCAGAACCAGAACTGTGTTTGGTAATGAAAGTAGGTGAGAATACAAGGGAATTGAAATGCTTACACGTTGACCTTAAGCTCAAAAGCGTTTTAAGAGGCAAAAAACACAGTATGTGTTCGAGTAGTTCTTGGGGTAACTTTCTCCATATTACAGGATCCATTGCTGTCGAGCTTGGTTTAGATTTTGAGCTTTTTGTAATCACGGGGTTGTGTTGATTTTGTGTTTTGATGATCTTTAAGTATTTCGATTTTCAACGGAATCTTTATAAGAGGAAACTGAGATGAAAATGGATAAATAAATAAGAGAGTAGAATAAAATAAGTAGCGACAGCATTGTGCTTCCATTGACTTCTTGATTGCTAATTTAACACGCAGTGTTTTGAAAATTGAAAATTTGACCAGATAATATTTAATATTTTTTGGGATAATATAAATTTTGGCCCATAACAACTAGGTCCACTTTGGTCCTTGAATTCAACAATTAGGTGCTTGAACTTGGATTCTATCAAGATCTAATGACGTGACCAATGTTATTGGAATCAGACCGGATCGGATGGATTGAGAACTGATAGATATAATGGTCCAAACAACAGGTTTCAACTAATTGACTCGAAAATTACTTGAAATTGGTAAAAATTTAAAATCGGGACAAAAATCGACAAATGAAGAGGTTGAATCAATTTAATAATTTTTTAAAAAGTTCTTTTAGATTTTTTATGAATTTTATTATTTATTTAACTACTCTCGATCCGACAGTTGAACCAAGTGAACTGGTTGAATCGGGAACCGGTGGTCCAACTTGTTCAACCATCAATCCATTAGTAAAACACTGAATGTGGCACTCTAAAATTGAACCTCATCATCACCTGAAAATTTATATAAATTGTTTAATTTTCAAGTGATGGTGTGACACAATCTCAAAATTCAACGTTATTAAAACATTTATATTTTTCAAGTTTAGGGACCAAAATAGACTTAGATGTAAAGTTCAAGTGCTAAAGTAGATAAAAAAAAAGTACAGGTACCAAAGTGAACCTAGATACCAAGTTCATGGGCAAAAAATTAAATTATCCATTTTTATGTGTGGTTTTAGAACAAAATTTTCAAAACTAGATCGATAATCAAATTTATCAAACTATTAATTCTTTGTTCAATCAATTCATCTAATTTAATTAAATAACCCATTGAATATAAACATCAAATCTTTATACATTGATATAAATTAAAAAGAATTGTTAGTAAATGGAATGGACTCACTTATTAATTATTCAACTAAAGAATTCAACTCTATGATCTAATAAATATTAAATTAAATAACTTGTAGATATTTTATTTAATCAAATTAAATAAAATTAAGATATTTTTATCCATTAATCTATGTATACATACTTATTAATTTTTTAATTATGATTGGTCCACTTAATAATCAAATTAAGATAAGAAATATATCAAGGTTTAGAAGATTTGCTTCTCTAATAACTAAATTAAATATCTTTTTACTACCTATTTCATTTCATTAAAATTTTGAATCAATAAATTCCATGTGTTGGTTTGATGGTTAAGGGTGCTCATTTACCCCAGGTAGGTGTGGCATGAGTTTAAGTTGCGTATAATCTTTTTCAAATCTTAAAGAGAAGATATTATATGCTTAAACGTATTTAAACTCGTATCCTTCAAGTTATTGTAACAACAACGATGATAATTGGTATGAAACTCGACTGGTTAAGCAATTAATTGTTAGAATCGTAATGTTAAAGTTCTATAGATTAAATTTTCTATAAAAATTATCACATATATATATAAGATATTCTATACTCGTCAGTCCTATGTGCAGTTATCATGCGTGGGTTTCCAGTTCCACCATAAGCAATTGTCATGAGTGAGTTTTGTTCGGTTATATTCCGATTCTTCATCCATTTATACTTTGTATTAATTTGGTTAAACTATTTTTATACTTGTAAACTCTAAAAAGTATAAACTCTACAGGGTTAAAATACTATTTGGGGCTTCAACTTGATAACAATTATCACATTAGGGTCTGAACTTTTTTTATCCAAATTAGTCCCTAAACTTGATAATTGTTCTCATATTGGGGCCCAAACTAAATTAGGCAATTATTTGCACATTGGGTTTTGAACTTTTTTTGTCTAAGTTAGTCCCCAAACTTAATAATCTTCTCCACATTAGAGCTTGAACTTAACAATTATTTTCACACTAAAATTTGAACTTTAGTACTTCTAAAAAAAAAACATCAGGATGAACCTAAAAAAAAAAGAGTTTTAAATGATGTGGATTTGGTAAACAATGCTATCACTAAGAGAGAAAATTTGGAAATTAAGCTTAATTTTTTATAATTGTTAAACATAAATTGATTATTTAAGAAGCAACACTCTCCATCCTTGTGTTTTTTATTGCTATTTTAAACGTAGAAGATTCAATTATTATTAAAAAACACAAAGGAAATATATTTTTATGATTTGTTTCAATTTATCTTACAGTTCAATATTTTAGCTAAGAAGTTAAACATATGATCTTTATCTTACAAAGCAAGAAAAATAAAAATAAAAAAGAAAATTGTGATATCAATATCAATATATAAATTTATTGGATTGGATTGTAGAAAATTAAATATTTTTTTAAATAAAATTTTCAACAATGGCGAATCCAAGGGTTGACAGGGACTCGTCCCCTAAATAGAAAATTTTCATTTAGGTTTCTTAAAATTTTAAATTTGAAACGGTAAAATTGTACTTTGACCCCTCAAAAATGATAAAAATTTGATTTAATACTTTAAAAATTATAAATATATAGGCTATTAAATGGTAAAATTACTTTTTTATTATCGTAAAAATATATAATTTAATTTTGGTCCCTCTAAAAAATTTTCTACCTTCACCCTTGATTTTGAATTTTATATTTTACGAAAATTACGGATTTAATCCATATACTTTAATTTTGTTATTTGTAGTCACGTACTTCCAAAATTTTAGTCTTCACAAACGTTAATTGTTAAATTCATTGAACTAAATTTTATTTAACTTTTTTTTTCAAAGAGATTGAGAAGTTATTTATGAAAATAAAACACCTCGTGCATAGAGTGTTTTATATTAAAATCATATATCATTGATTTGTTTATTAAATATTGTATTTTACTTTTATTCTTCATTCATATTATTTTTAATATGAATATATAATTATATAATGTCATTTTCTCATGTTATCTTGTTTATTCATATTGTTTTTAATTAATAGTTACTTTAATTGTATACAAATTAAAATATGTATGCATAATTTTAATATATATATATAATTAGAATTTGTCAAATACATAAAATACAGGGTCTAATAGCAAAATTTGACTGATTAAATATGTTACATAAATTTGTTTGTTAATAATTTTTTTTTTTTTTTGCATCCAAGTCCACTAAACTACAAGGGTTTAAGGTTTTGGGCTAAACACTAAATATATGACAATAATGGGCCATGTTTGGATAAATCTATATTCACTATTGAGTATTTTTCTATTGTATCTCACTGAAAGAGACAATCAGATATTTATACATGTTATCATTGTTTATTGATTTGACTCTATTGTTCATGGACTTGGCTCCCCTATTCATAAGACTGACATTCTAAATGGGTCTCGGGCATGCTGGACAAGTGTATCATTCTGGGTTGCCTACTAGACTTCGTGGCCCCCTACATGTGAACCTTTTGGGTACATGCGAACCCTTTGGGTACATGCGAACTGAAACCGCGAACTCTCCTTGGTACTTGCAAACTGATCCCACAAGCTCCCCTTGCTGACCTCTCGCTGTATGGCTCACATACATCCGTCTAGTAGGGCCTAGCCGGGTCACGGGTAGACAACTTGGATCTTATCTGGATTTCGGGTTGGTGATCATTAGCATATAACATTAATTAAAATAATAAAAAAAATTTATTATTATTTTATTTAGATATTTTTATTTGTAATTTTATAACAATTAAATAAATTTTCCAATTTTTTTATTTTGAAATTTAATAAGTTAGGCTTAATATATCATTTAATACCCGAATTTGATTTTTTTTAATGTGTTATTTATATTTGGTAAAAGTTATTTATTTTAGTATTCACACGTAATAGTGGTAATTTTTTAAATTCCGGTTTTAAGGATAATTTGATAAAAATTCATAATTAATTAATAATATTAGCAATCTATCTTTCATCAAAAATAACTTTAAAACCCAAAAAAGAAATCTCAGCCATCAAATTGTATTTAACAAATTAAACAAAATCACAAGAATTCAAACCGGATAATATAAGTAATTAGCTTTCATTAAATGAACACTAAATCCTAAATTAATCATCGAAAAATTTAAGATAATTATGTTTGGACACCAAATTGTATAGCTTTTGTCAATACAAGTATCCAACGGTAAATAAATAGTGTAAAACTTTATTTTAATATAATAAAATATTATAATAATATTCTGAATGTGGTTTGATTGTTCCATACCGAAATCTTAGTTTAGTTCTATTATAATATTGGGATTGGGATTTTTTTTTTCCAAGCTAGGCTTCGAACTTAGCAATTGTTTTCATATTGGAGCTTAAATTTTTTCTGTTTAAGTTTAAACACTGAACTTGATAATTTTTCTCACATTGAGGCCCGAACTTTAGGGTTTTTCAGAAAATATTAGGAACTAACTTGAACAAAAAAAAGTTTAAAACATCAATATGGGAACAATTGTCAAGTTTGATGTTTAGCTTGGATAAAATAAAATTAAAGCTTCAATGTGAGGACAATTACCAAATTTAGGGCTTAACTTAGGCAAAAAAATTCAAACTCCAATATAAAAATAATTATGTAATTCAAATCCGAAATAGTAATTAACACTTCTAGTAACAATGACTAATGACATAATCAAACTGAAAGTATTAATAATAGTATACAAGACTAAATTAAAAGTAAAAAGATTCAATCTTAAATTTTAAAAGGATCAAATTACAAGAGGAAGATAAAGCCAACGCGACTCGAACCCAAATTACACTTGAGACAGTGAATACCCTGATCATTAGGCTAACACATGGTTCCGTAATCAAGTTTGTTGACTAAAATCCAACACTTCTTTAGGGCAGAGCTCCCATTATCAAATTCAAGTTACAGACAATAATTTAGACAGTTGAACTTGTCAAAGAATGAATTGAATCCTTCAATCCAACACCAAAAGAAAAAAAAACATATAACTTTTTTAAAAAATCCAAAAAATTTACAGAAGATTAATTACATAACATAATCAGCTTTTGTTACGGTAATCACGAACAGGAGATGAAGACTTACTTCGAACAACCTCAGATTCATTGCTCAATTTTCTTACATAATCTTTCTTCTTCTTCTTACATGACTGTAATTCCCTCCTTGTATTGTAGGAACCATATACCATCCAACACAAGTCAACAATATCGAAACCGATCTTCCAAAGAACACTAATAACACCAAAACCAACACAAAAAATGTCGGTAAATAGAAATATGGTCGCTTCCATGAAAACCCTATTTTGTTCTTCTTCTTGTCTGGTTGTAATCTTGATATCTTCTTCATTACATCTTTGGCTTCATTTAAGGTTTCCATGGGATGCTTATGATCCCATGCTTCTTGTTCTTGTTGTTTGGTTTCAACAGGTTTTGGCTTTGGTTCTTTGTCTTTGAGCTTTACAACGACAGGGACACAATCTGTTGAATCTTTGTACATGAAACGAACCATGGATATGTCTTGACAACCTGTCTGTAAATAGATCCTTTGTTTCTTGTCTTCAAGCTCGGATAAAAGTGCAGAGAACTTGTCGAGACCACGGTCGGAATATGGGTTCTTGTTGTTGTCTTTTTTATGGCTTTTATGGTCATAATCATCATCTTCTCGATGATTGGAAGCTCCACAGATCAATGGATGAAACATTTGAAAATTTTGGGTTAATGGGGATTTGTTTGATTGAAAAGAGAAATGGAGGACTTTGGGACTTAAATATGAAGTTTTGTATCAACTTGGTCAAAATAAAGCAAATAAAATGGAAGCTTCCTCTTGTTTTAATTAGGGTTGGGGACTATAAATGAAAATAAAATGTTTCACCTTTTTATAAATTTTTTATTTGTTAAAGCTAAACATTTTGACTTAGTATTTGCTTGGGGAAGAGGTGGATATGCATTGACTTTTAATCCAAGGAATGAAGTAATGATGTAGAGTTATTATTAGGGTTGGTCCTCAAATTATGATTTATGTTTTAAATCGGTCCTTTAGTTTCAAATGTTCTTGTTGAGTCTTTAAAGTAGTAGTATTGTTCGTCAATAAAACATTAGCTTGAATTTGGAAGGAAAACTCAAATATGAAGTGAAACATATTTAAAATACACTAATTGAACTGTAAATACGTGTGTACGTGTCACATGGACATATTGGATTCGAAGTGTTAAAAGGAGGAGACATTGTCAATAAAATTTATGACTGCTTTTTTTAACACGTTACGTCTAAGATGCCTTTAACCCACATGTTTTAGATATGTTCCATGATAGACTTGAGTCGGCATTAGACATTTAAAGCTAATGATTAATTTGACAAAAGAATCTGATTGATACGATAGTGATATTTTATGATCTCAATTAAAATATTTTGGAGTTTATGGACTAGTTTGAAATTTAAGAGATGGTGTGATGGAATTGACCCTACTATTAATTTGCAGTGTGATCATTAAGTCATGTATCCAACATAGTCAATGGAAGTTTCCTCGTGGATTACAGTATGGTTTGATATGTAGTTTGAGTACAACTTTATTTAGTGTTGGAGAGGATGAATGTGAATAACATGTTGTACCTTTATAAACTAATTATTTATGAAGGATAAAGATTTTGACATATTATGAGTGCTTGAAATGGTGGTGGATTTATTAGGGTTGGTCCTTAAACTATGAGTTATATTCTAATTTTGTTCTCAAACTTTGAAATTTTCCAAAATTTTAAAGTAACAATATCGTATTTTTTACATAGACATCTTAGATCTAACATGTACAGAATTGCGGACATCATCAATAAAAATTTGGAAAGTTTCTTTTAACATGTGTGATAAGTACATTTTACCATTTGATTTCCACGATGCCCGAAGTACCAAGGTACTTAAAGAACTTAATTAAAACGTTTTAAAGTTTGAAGACAAATTTGAAATTTAAACCATACTTTAAGATGATATAGTGAAACTAACCCTTTTACTAATTCGTAAGAGTATATGATTACAACAGTTACCAAATGTTTGGATTTTTCTTGCAATTATTCGAAGAACGGAAATATCTATTCAGAGATTTTTCTTTTAGAAACCGTTTAATTCATTTAGAATAAAGAGGTCAAAAATATTAAATAAATACTCGGGAATCACGTGCTATATATATATATAATAAACCTTCCAGGGTCACATGGTAAGACAATGACCATGTCGTTATCGGTGACCATATATCCACATTCAATTCATTGTATAGGATTAATTGCACTAAACATCCCCAAACAATTGTCCCATTTCTAAATGAATCATTAATCATGTATAGGAGTAATTGCACTAAACATCCCTAAACAATTGTCCAATTTCTAAACTGATCTCTAAACTTCAAGATCGATATAACTGAAGCATTAATTGCATGTTTGGACTTAACATTGAGCAAAATTAGAACATGTGGATCAAATTACAAACAAATATATACATACTGCATTGACAACTTTGATGTAATGTGTTAATAAAAGCCGACATTTTTTTAGAAGATATCATATCTAAGCTATATTCATGTAATAAGCACACACATGTTTACAATTTGATTTATATATTTTAAATAATGACATGATAATGAAACTTTGAAGTCGGGGAAAAAACGTTTTGAAGTTTGAGGACTAATTTAGAAAAATATAAGAACATCGAAAGCTGTATAAACTTTGAGGTTATTGAGTCTGGATTCATAAAATTCACATATAAACAAGGTAAAAGAGAGGCATATTGAAGGTAGCAACTCACTCAAATCGTGATCCCATCACTAGGCATCGTTAATCATCATTATCGAAATCTTCATCGTCCTTCATGTATTTCTCCTGTACCGCAGCAGCTGTGAACCGATTCATTAAGAAAAACTTGCTAATGTATTGATACGGTATTTCACGATGTTAGGTAGATTATCGCATGTTATATAAATAAAGAGCAAATTAAACGATAGATGAGAAGGATATCTATAATAATCCCAATCGACTTGTCGTACTGCAATCTTGCTGAATTCAACCGCACTGGCATCTATACCGGCAAATATGTATCCATTGCTCTTATCAATAAGTTTCACAAGATTCCCAACACTCTCCTTATCCTAAAAGGAGAAATCCGATTAACAGTGTAAAAACTATAAAATGAAGCACAGTTGAACGATATAACTCGAGAAAGATATAGTTCCTGGCATGCCTGAATATCTAAGGTTGTGAAATTGACAAGACTAAAGTCTTCAATTACATCGCAAAGCTCCTTTGTAAGTTTTCTGTAAGAAGAAATTAGTGAAAAAACCTCAATAACGAACCTCCATTAAGGATTTTAAAAATCAAAAGTTTGAACTCATAAGCAAAACCTCGTAAGATGTAAATTTATCAACCGGAGAAACATTCATGCCTCATGCATAGTGAAAAATGCAAAAATAAACAGGTCTCGATAACAAACCTAAACTTAGCAGAGCGGGGATCTTGATCAAGATGGTGCTGTATATTCGATAAATCTTGGACATCCGTGTAGAAATCCAGATTGAAAGCTGCATCACATCCGAAGATAGGATGGAATAACCACAAGTGCTACCACTTTGAGGCATGTAACATAACTAAAACGGTTCCGACATACTCACAGAGCTTTCCATAGCTTTCAATTAAGTCAATCTTAGAGAGGACATTGATATGTGGCAGCTCCAAGTGCAACATGGTAGATAACGAGAGAATCAAAGCACTGACATACTTTGCCGGGTCACTACATAGGTGGGCGTCGACTAAATGTACAGCAGTCAACTGCATAAAATAAATTAACTCGGTTTTCTACGGTTCTAACATCGGAATAACACCCAGAAATCACCTTTACTGTCAGCACCCTACAAGAGGAAAAGATAGAAGCATACCCTAAGATTCAACTTTTTAATAAGCTTCATGACTACATTCTTGGCATTCGAGTGAAGGAAAAATAGTTCAACCTGGCCGGGAAAATCGAAAAGAAGATAGTGATCTGCAAATAATAAAAAACCATTAGAAAATTTAACAGCAATAAGCACAATAGACTACAAATCGCTGCATAATTTCAAGGTTACTCCCTCGAACGTGTTCCTATTGTTGGTTTTTCCTAGAGAAAGTGAAAACCACAAACACATAAAAGCAAAATATTCGACTGTTCAATCGTAAGGCTCCACGTGAAAGACAAGCTCAAAGCCTTGTGCATATCATCCCTTTTTGAGAAGGCCAAATGGTCTTCCATGCACAATATGGTATTTATGAAACAAAACCGAGTGCCTAAAATTGTGAAAAGAAGAGAAGGCAATAGAGACCGACCTTTCAAAAGAGGTTCCAGTTTAGACTGGAGCCAATCAATATTCTTCTCTAAATAATCCATACAATAGACAAGACCTGATTGTACATAAAAAATATACATTAGATACCATACAACAATCGAACCGGAACTAGAGACATAACAACCATAATCACAATTTATATGCACTTTTGTATCCCACAACAAACCAGCAAATACTGCATTAAGTGTATCATCACTAAGATATTTAGGGAATATTGGTATCTAAGGTTCGTGATTGCACATGAAAAATATATATTAGATACCATATGACAATCAAACGGAACTCGAGCCATAACGACCATAAACACAATTTATATGCACTTTTGAATCCCACAACAATCCAGCAGATACTGCGTAAGTGCATAGTCACAAAGATCTTTAGGAAATATTTCAAGGAACCTGCATCTAAGGTTCTTGATTGCACATGAAAAATATACATTAGATACCATAGGGAAATGGAATCGGAACTAGAGCCATAACGAACATTAGCACAATTTATATGCACTTTTGTATCCCACAATAAACCAGCAAATACTGCATAAGTGCATAGTCATTAACATCTTTAGGCCACTTACACGGATATCCCTTGCCATGTTTTACTCATTTTATGATTTATCCAACCGAAATTCTGGAATCCCTTTTATACAATCATAGGCTAAAAGCAAAAAAACATTAACCAAGAGAGCAAAACAAAAGTACACCTCCATTCGGCCCCAAAGAATGTTCTGTCATAACATCACTTAGTTTTATGAGATCCTCAATATTGATAGCACACTCATAACTACATTCATGTCAAGGAAAGTTCATATAAGATCAAACATTCAGGACAATGAAAAACAAAATCACAAATCAAAATTTTCGATTAAAAGGATACGGTAACGAATCGTTCGCCGGATCCAAATTGATTACAGCAACTTTCCTACAAAAATAAAGCATGGGAACAGCCAATTTTTTTTTGCTATATTTAATAAAAATTATATCTAAATATGTGAGCATATAAGCAACATTCAGAGACCTTCCAATAAGTTTGAGGAACTGAGACATGCCATTACAGTAAGTAGTCTTTCCTGATCCAGGTGGACCAATCACAACTTGCCCAAACACCATCTTAATTCAAAGGGTTTTCCTACAAGAAAAAAGTTAGCTCATTTTCAGTAAAGAAGAAAAGAGGAACTTTTAGTAAACAATTTTTTAGATTATTTTATTATATAAAACAAATTTAAAAAATATAATAGCAATGCAAGAATTCCAAACACTTTGAGGGTATCTACTTCGATGCTCATGAGTTAATTATTAATAAAAGAAATAATTTCAGATTGCTAACCAAAAATATCAAGTTTTTACTCAGTTTTATACGCCGTTAAAGTATAGGATCTCAACACTGTCTTCATCCTCAACAACAAAAAGAGTAAACAAAAGAAAATTCCTTGTAAAGTAATAAAAGAACAAAGAAGAGCTTTAACCGCTTAATCTCCAAATAAATAACTCAGTTCGGACAGAAAAAAGGAACAATGTAAAATTTGCTAATTATGTTCCTCCGTTTTCTCGGCAACCAAACAGAGGTTAAAGTAACTATAGTTACATGAAAAAATAATAAATAAATTTACCATTAAATGTGCACAAGAGATTAGATAAAACTGAAAAAAAAAAATGAAGGTAAGGCAAGATATTAGTTCTCTCGAGCTTATCATTGAAATGCCTCCATTTACCAAAAGAAAATCAAAATTAATGAAAAAAAAGGATTTTGAAATTAACCTGCTCTGAAACGTGAGCTGAAAGTGAGACGTCTTAAAACTTGAAACGTTTCAGAATGAAATGGCAAGCTTGCCCGCTCGATCGTATTAAAATTATAAAGTCTCCAGCTGGTGTGTGGCGGATTGGTGGTGGCTACCTGACTGGTGAACGATGATGGTGCTGGCCGGTGGCTGTTGGAGTGGAGAAGGAAAAGTTTTTTTTTTAGGGACCTAGAAATTGGGGGAGTTTTCTGAAGAGGAAAAGAAAGGAAGGGTAGGCAGGCATGTGAAAACGGGCCCAAAATTTTCTTACTGAGGCCCAGCCCATTTAGAAAATGGACCTTTTTTTTGTCAAATATTTTTTTTTGGCTTATATTTTTGTCCGAACTCTCTCACTTCTCGGGCAGAACTACGTGCCTAAATGGGTGGCTCGACTTGTGGTCAGGTCTAGTAGCCTAATATAGAATTCATCATGGGTCGGGCTGGATCGATGTACAATTTTAGGTCCACTTTCTATGTCCGCGTCTGGCTTGAAAAATAAGCTTAAAATTTTGCCAAAATTCAACCTATATTAAAAAAGTTAAACTCGAGTCCGATCCGATCCAATCGGAATAAATTTTATCAGATCTTTTTTTATATAAAAACGAATTTAAAAAATATAATACACCAAGTACACTAAAAATATTAAAATAAATATTTTCCAAAAAATTGATAATACAAAAAATATATATAGGCATGTGATTTGGGCAAGCTTGAGACTCAACCCGTTTAGAAACGAGTATTATTTTTGTCCAAGTTTATTTTTTGAATTTATATTTTTGTCCGAACTTTCTTACTTTTTGTGAGAATCTTAGGATTCAGGTAAGTGACTTACCCATAATCAAGTCTAGCCCAATAAAAACAATATATATATATATAGTGAAGAAAGAGGGCGCTTTGAGAGTCAAACTCAAGACTTCTTGAACCCAAAGCGAGAATCATTACTATTAAGGTACTATTTATCGTGGTATAAATAAGAAAAGCTTTTATATAATTTATTTTGCATTTCTTTGAGGAAATATTATTTGTAAAAATAAAAAAAAATCATAAATCGATTCAATTCTTTCAACTGTCATTTTTCGGGTTTTGATATTTTTCTTCACAATGGTTTGCTCTATATTCAGCATTGTTTTCAAAACTATATCGGACTAGTTGGATCGATAATTAAATGGGATACTAGTCTAGAATAAAAGATTGGAGTAGTGATTTTTTTCTAATTCTATTTTTTTAATAATTATTCAATTAAACTGGATGAACTGATCGAACTGAAAATCAGTAGTCTGACTAGTTCGACCACTTAATTTCTAAAAATTTAGATATTAGTTTATTTCATCAATTGAACTGATTGAACCATCAATTTTCAGTTTAATCAGTTGATTCAGTACGATTTTAATGTCAATAACATAAATGAAGATAATAATTAGGGACAATATTTGGTAATTCATATTTGGATATTTGTAAATATATTTGATTCATTTTAGATTCAATTATTTTAATTATTATTTGCGATAGATTTAGTGAAAATATTAATTTTCAGATATCCATCATTTGAATCTATTTCATTTAGTGGTTAAAGAAATCAAATTTGAATATATGAATTTATTATCCGCTTTACTTTTTAAAAATTTTATTTAAAAAATCTTTTCAACTTATTAAATTCAGATATTCAACAAATAATTTAAGTAATTTGGATTCAAATTTAAATAACAATATTCAAATTAAATGTGGATCATAAATAAATTAAATTTTAAAAGATTATTTAAAAATTCAAATTCAAAATTTATACAAATTACATTTATTCAATTCTGATCTTTTGTATTTTGTTTTTTTTATAAATGATATCCTAACTAGTACGTTGATAGAATAACACATTGTATCTATTTGTATTGTTAAAAATTGATATGCTGACAGAATAATCAGATATATGTGTACTTCATGACGACGTACATGAGTCAATTTTAACAATAAAAATGAATACAAATTTTAAGAGAAAAACTAATCTAACATATATTAATTAATTTACCTGTTTTTTATTATCGATAACTCCTATTACAAAACCTTCACGAATTTTCAATTTCGATTTTTTTTACCAACCCTAATTTTCTTCATCTTCAATCACACAATGGTAAGCAAGGCTAGCAAGTGGCCCCTAGGCTCATGGTTAAAGGACCCAATGTCAATAAAGCAAAGGTGGTCCAACCAATGCATGATTATTACAAGCTGTAATGCATTGCAAATTTGCCAACCATTCACATCAAAACTTATGGAAAAATTTTCTTTTTTTTGGTAGTTTGGTTCAAAGGGGAGTGAAGTTAACCAAATTCCCATTTATTTAGAAATATGTGGGCTCAATTGTATTATTAAGCAACATGTTTATTCTTGGTAGGGCTATGCATATAGGAGAATGAGGAAAAATTAGGTGTTTTTACATTGTTTCATCTTTTTTTATTATTATTATAGATGTTCGTTTTACGATTTATATTCAGAGTTCATGACTGTTTCTCTCAAAAATATTATCTTCAAGATTTGAACTTACATTCTTTTCTTAAGAATGCAATGTACCTTACCATTACATTCAATCACTTATTAATTGTTGTTTCATCATTTTTAATCTTTTACTTTTCAAAATATTTGTTTTTAATCTTAAGATTAACTTTTTTTCATTGATTTCATCGAATAATTTAATTATCTTATTTTTTTAAAATGATGATATGTCACACACATTCACGGTGGTTGAACGTGTCATTGAGTTTTGGTCCGTCTAACAACTAATAATAAAATAGATTATTTTTTTGGTTAAAGTATGTTGTCAATGTCTATACTTTAACAATATTTGAAATTTACTCTTTTACTTAAAAAGTTAAGTCTTTTTATTATTTTGATTTTAAAAATCTCAATCCAATTATTAACATTGTTAATATTTTTCATCAAAATTTATTAACTGATTCACACGTTAATTAAACTATTTTCATATGATATGATATATAATTGACAAGAAAAAAACACACTAAATTAACAAATTTTAATGAAAATTACCAACAACAATAATAATTTAACTAAAACTATTAAACAAAAAAATAACTCTTAATTTTTAACTTTTTAAATACAACAATTAAATCTCACAATTTTAACTTTTTTTAAAATCTCGAACACATATCTATACTTATTTATTATTTAGAGTGGATTTGGATGAATGATACATTGATTTACGATTAGTATGAAAACAACGAAAACAACGATAATGATAAGATTAAATACTATAATATTATTATAACGTAAAATAAAAAAATAAATTAAATACACGATAACTCATCGCACAACCCATCCAAACCCACGTTTAAAATTCAAATAATATACAACTTTGAAACTATGTCAATGGCTTAGAATGGAAGAAAAATATCATTGAGGTTAAAGCAGGAGAGGACAGGTAAGAATATTGGATAGGGTGGGCTGGCATTTCATAGGGTCCCCAAATTCTTCAGCCTAAAGTCAAAGTTTTTGTCCCATCAATTTCAATAGTTACAATGAGTATAGACTAAATTTAGTATCGGATCGGATAAAATATTTAAATAGATATATAAAAAGATTATATAAATATTTAAAAATATTTATAAATTTTTTTTAATTCTTTAATAGAATGATAAATACGTTTCAATACTTTTAAATTTATATCCTGTTAATCGAATTAAGATTCAATCGAAAAATATATCATTTTAAAAATTTTAACACTATACCTATTATTTGCAAGACAACTATTAAGAACTTGAATGCATGCTTCTAGCTTACAAATGAGGCTCCTATATTGCTTTTATGTGTGGGTGATTTTAGGCAAAGTAGCTCCATAATGGTAGCATAGAATTGAACTATTGTTGATAGGACATCAACTCTTTATATCACCTAAATCACTGCTTCAAATAATTCAATAAAGTTGCATCTTAATTCATCCGGTAAATCGATATAATGATAAATTTAATATTCAACGTATATATTTTTTATTAATTTGATTTTTATTTTTTTCACTTAAATGTAGTTATTAATCGCTCAAAAAGAAACAATTTATTTTTTTAATGAAAATGCTTTCTAAAATATTATTTTTAAACGATATTAATATGGTAATCTTTAAAAATTTAACGTTTTAGTCCGTATTTCTGTTAAAAAAATAATTTGATTCTTTTTGAAAGATTGATGGTCAAATTCGACTATTTTTAAAAAACTGAAGGTCAAATTTAGTTCAAAAAAGAATAAAAATCAAATCGACAAAAAAAATATAAATATTAAAGACTAAATTTATCATTATGCCCAACAAATCTAAGCTATTTTGTAGCATGTATCTCTCTACAAGTAGATTAATTAAAATCCATTTGAAGAGAGACATGATAAATTCACATTTAATACATTAACATTATATAATTATATTCTTCGCCACTGAATCAGGATAAATTATTTTTTGGACTTTTCTCACCACATCATTTATGATCCCTTTTCAATTATTTAATGACATGTCAGTAATTTCTTCATGTCATTGACACATAATTATGATAATTTTTTTTATACTGAACCCCAAACTCTGAATCTTAAACCATAAATCTCATACCTTAAACCCCGAATCTTGAACAAGTTAGAGTTCGGGGGTCAAGGTTCGAGATTCAAGGTTTAATGTTCGAGTTTAGGTTTGGGTTTAAAGTTCATGGTTCGAGATTTAGGGTTCAAGTTCATGGTTCGAGATTCAGGCTAAAAAATATATCAAAATTATATGTCAATGACATAAAGAAATTACTGAAATATAATTAAAAAGGGACCATAAATGATGTGATAATAAGGTCCATCAAATAATTTTTCTTTGAACCAGAAAAAGACACACTATCCATTTAATTCTAAGTGTGCCGAGTATTAATCGATATATAAAAATATCTAGAGAGAATGGTAGTGATGTGCTGAAAGATTGGACAAAAAATGAATTAGCAAAAAGACCCTTTAAAATTATACACCTGCATTTTGGTCCCCTCAATCTAAATTACTCCATTTCTCCATCATCCGGCCTTGCCTTATCTTCTTCTATTTTTTCTTCACTCCCCATCAAAACAACACATTGCAAAGAGAAAGGGGATATTATCAAAAGAACCCAACCATGGCATTTGCAGGAACAACCCAGAAATGCATGGCTTGTGACAAAACTGTGTATTTGGTCGATAAATTAACAGCTGATAACAGGGTTTATCACAAGGCTTGTTTTAGGTGCCATCACTGCAAAGGTACTTTGAAGGTAAGTAATGGTTCAATACATGGTGTGTTGGTATGAATAATTATGTCATAATATTGTCAATTTGCCAGTGGAGGACTGGAATGTAAGAATTTAAACCATGAAGTCTCATTTTGCAGCTTGGCAACTACAATTCCTTTGAAGGAGTTTTGTATTGCAGGCCTCATTTTGATCAACTTTTCAAAAGAACTGGTAGTCTTGAGAAAAGCTTTGAAGGTATAAAAATTCTGGGTTTCTTTTTTTGATTTGTTTTTTTTTTCAAATAGATCCAAAATGGTATGAGTTTGGACAGATCTAGTTGATTTCTTCAAGTTCAAATTTCAATTATCTTTCATAGGTACACCAAAGATTGCAAAGCCAGAAAAACCAGTTGATGGTGAGGTAAATTACATGGAAGAAGCTATACTATGCCTGCTTATTAGGTTAAAATACTTGAGTGGTCCTTGTATTATAGGGACTGAATCAAATTAGTCTTTAGTCCTTATACTATTAAAAAAAATAAAATAAGTCCAATTTGGGTAAAAGTACCATGAAAGCCCTTGTACTAGGAGCCAGATTGTATTTTGCCCCATTTACTTGAAATATGGGCAAATTAACCCTGTATTATAGATTAAAAAGCAAATTGATCCTTTCTGTTAAAAATTTCATTAATTTCTACTATTAAAAATTGGTGTGGCTAACGAAATAATCAGCATGTTGACATATAAAGATCAATTTTTAATCGTAGAATTAGATGAAATTTTTACAGAAGGACTATTTTGCTGTTTGATCTAGCGCACTTGGATTAATTTACCCATTTTTTTGAGTAGAAGAGACAAAATGCAATCCAATTCCAAATACAAGGGTTACCATGGTAGTTTTATCTCCAAATTGTAATATAGTTAACATTTATTGTATAAAAAATGTCTCAAAATTATTATTTTTTTCAATTGCGCTTCAATTCCAAACAAAATATTTCATTTTACAAAACCACAAATACTTTAAAAATATAAACTCTATTATAAAAAGACTAAGTTTATCCATTTAATAATAGAGTGACTAATTTGATCAAGTCCCTATAATAGAAAGACTTTTCAGGTATATACAAGTCCTTATATGTAAATTTTCATGATCATATGAACTTCCTTTGTGTAGAAACCAGTAGCTACTAAAGTATCAGGCATGTTCGGTGGAACAAGAGATAAATGTTTTGGCTGTAAAAACACAGTGTATCCAACTGAGAGGGTAAACATTATCCTATGATGTTTCAGCTTTTGGCATGGTACTTCTTTTATTAAGAGTCAGATTGTATTTGTCTCTTTTTGCTAAAAAAATTGGATAAATTAGTCTCTGTATTGATCATTCTATTAAAAATTTCATCCATTTTTATTGTTAAAAATTGGTCTTAAATGTCAACATGAGATATACGTGGCACATCACGAGTTGTGCTCTTTAATATAACGTACAGAGACTAATTTACCATTTTTGAGTAAAAAGGCAAAATGCAATTAACTCCTAATAGAGAGTACTTTTACCGGATAAAAAATAATTTTTTTGATTTGTCTAAAAGGTTACAGTGAATGGTACCCCCTACCACAAGAGTTGTTTCAAATGCACACATGGAGGATGTGTTATAAGCCCTTCAAATTATATAGCACATGAAGGTAGACTTTACTGCAAGCACCACCATGGTCAACTCATCAAGGAGAAAGGGAACTTAAGCCAGCTCGAAGGCGATCGAGAGAAGACCGGAACTGAAGTTGCTGCTGAATCTTAAAATCTGTCATCAATGGTGTTTTAGTCTCCTTTTCTTCTATATATCATAACTGTGTTTGGTTTTTGTTTTTGTTGAAATGCTATATTGTGCAGCATCTTGTAGTGTACTTAAATGAGATGCCACAAGACCTATTTTCAGTCTCTTAGTATATATAGTATTGAGTTTGTCAATGCTATATTATTACTCTGCACTGTAATTTTCCAATGTTTGCATGATAAAGGTAAAAGGCAGACCAAATGCCTAAATGAAAGTGAAATGTTTTGCTTAAGATAAACACGGATTCATGGTTGTGTATCAGTTCATGTTCTCATGTTCAGAGGGCCTATTCGAAGTTTATGGTTAGCAGTTCATGGCTGCCTACCTGTTCATGTTTCTGGTGAGTGCCCTTGAGTTGAATGATAAACTAAGGATCAAATTGCAAATTCCTATATGACAATTATTAGGAAACAGAAGTACATAATGCTTCTCATAGCATATCTATACACAAAAGATAGTGACAAAAAAACTACTAAACTATATGCTATATATATATTTGTGACATTTGTACTTGCATATAGTACTAACTGGTTAAGGTTACATTTTGCAGTAAAGAAAAAAAAAACTCTGTACATTTTTCGAAATTCAGACATTGAAACTCAACTAAGATGTTTTCCCTATGGTGGGTATATGGAACCTCCATGTGAAGAGGTAGTCTTTTGACTGGCAAGATAATCTCATTACATCACAAAAAGCTGTGATCGAACCTTTGTTGTTGTTATTGTTCCCTTCATTTCCCCATTCAATCCTCACCCAACAAGAGAACCCTTTTGATTTAACAGGCACCCTTGAATTAGATAGATTAAGCATCACTTCCCCACAGATTCTCTTGCATACAGTGCCTTTCACCATGGAATCAAGCCAGGGACATTCAGGTTGACCCACCATGGCTTTGTAAGCTGAGTTTGCTAGCCTGACTTTGTTGTTGGAATCGGATATAATTGTTGGCATGGACTCAGATTCTATATCATCTTCAACCTCCTCTGGTTTTTTAGAGGCTTGCAATGGTGGTGCTGGTGCTGGTGCTGGTGCTGGTGCTTCATTAATGCACCCAACAATGATGGTTGAACCCACCGGTCTAATTGGCTGAGGTGTTATAAGACTACTAGTGGGAAGAACAGGAAGACCTTGGAGCTGCTTCAAAAAATCCTTCTCTTCCGGTATTTCATGAGCAGCCACCTTTGAACATGGAAGAAGAGGGAGTGTGACCAAACTTGTTGTTGATGGTGGTGGTGGTGGTGGTGGTGGCGGCGGAGAAAGCCCTAAGAAATATTGGGTTCTTGCTCTTTTCAGTGCTGCTGTTGTTGGTGGTGGTGGTGATGATAAGCCAGTACCTCTCCCTCTCTTTCTATTCCTACTCGGTCTAGCTTGTAACTGAGGCCACAAATTCCTCAAATAAGGTGACTGTCTCATCTTTTGAGACATAGCTGAGCTTTCATCAATGGAGTTTTCAGGTAACACTTCAGGTTTAGGAGCTATAGGACGGTACCTAGACATAATTTCAGCTGTTTTAGCCGAATAAGGATTCAAGGTCTTGATCATGGTGGTGACTTGGTTTTCTCTCAAACTTTATGTTTGAACACTCAAAAGGTATGGAAATGGAGGAGGGGTGATGGGGGTGGTTTTAAAGAGT
The DNA here is from genome assembly GCA_039519145.1 of Kokia cookei. Lineage (NCBI taxonomy): Eukaryota > Viridiplantae > Streptophyta > Magnoliopsida > Malvales > Malvaceae > Kokia > Kokia cookei. The sequence continues at coordinate 1,804,189 of CM076903.1, forward strand.
AGAAGATTAGCCAATGAATTGAAGGCAAGTTTAGAGGTAGGGGGAGATGTTGACATTTGGATATTTGAATGATGGGGTACGTGTTTGGGGAGCTTAAGAAGATACAGACATGTGGGATTTTGCAGTAACAAATAGGTACATGCATGCTAACACATCACAAATCAATTCAAATCCCTTTTCATCTATTAATTAAAAAAACCATAATTAAAAACCATAATAACTTATTTGGCCCTCCAACTTTACAAAAATATCATTTTAGCCCTTCATTTAATTTTTGATCTTTTTAGCCCTTAAACTTGTGTTTTTTGTCAAATCACTCGAAATTGATGGAAGTTTTAACGTTTTTTTAACTTTACTGGCGTGGATGGCATGTCAACATTTAATTATTTTTTTAATTTAAAAAATTAATTAAATACTGACATGTCATCTGCGTGGCAATCCATGTGCATGCAACGTTAACAAGGCGAACAAACATTAACTTTTCCATTTATTTTTGGTTGATTTGACAAAAATACAAATTCAAAGACTAAAAGAGATGAAAAATTAAATGAAAAGCTAAAATGATTTTTTTGTAAAATTAAAGGACCAACAAAATCATTATGAGTAAAAAAAAAACCAATCATCCAATTATGCTCGACTCGAATTTAAAATAATTCAAACTCAAGTTAATCTAATGATAACGGGTGTTCACCTTCTAGACTATGTCTTGAATTAGAGTTATACAAATAATTCGAATATTAAATGATTTGAATATAAAATGATAAGTATAAATAAGACTTGTCAAATAATAAGTTTAGAATGATTTTAACTCAAAATTATATAAAATCTAAATTAATTCGAAAATTTTAATACTTAAATCCATCCATTTCAAATTAACTCCTCAATTAATTGACCTTGAAATTATCTAAATCTAAATTGATCTTAGATTCTGAATAAAATTAACTTAAAACCCCAAATATGAAATAACTCATAAAAACAATTATAAATAATTCAAACTCAAACATCAAACTCGAATGAAAAAACTCAATATAATCTGAACATGACTTAAATAATTGACTGGCAAACTTAAATGACTCCGGCGTGAATGATTTGACCATAAAATAATTTGAACTCAAAATAAAAAATACAAAATAATATAAAAAATTCAAACCCAAACCAAAATCCAACCAATCCACAGTCAAAAACCAGCCAATAGGAAAGCAAAAGATAGCATGAGATGCACAAGCAAAGGCAGTGAAACCGATCCCACACGTAAGTTTAGAACCGCTCAATCACCAATCAAAACCCCAGTGTGTGTCAATACTACTTACAGCACCATGTGGCGTTGGCGGCCATGCGTTGTTACACCTATCAGCGTCTGGTTTGGTGAGTATTTTTCATTTTGGCTTCGACCCTTCAATATTACGACGCAACAACAACAGCACACTTTTGGCACTTTGGGTTTCTCCGTCGGTTTAATTTCGAGGGTCGTCGCTCCACGTGGTTTTGGCTTAGTCTCCTGTTGCATGCAAAGGGGGGATGGATCATGAGTGAGATGGTGATTGGAGGTTTAGGGGTTTCTGCTACCAGGTGGCTGATCGTGTGATGGGTTTTCGATAAAACGTGGTCTTATTGCGTTGAAAAGTGTGATGTTTTTTCTTCCCCGTTAGAGCGGTGCTCTTGGTGTTTGCCACGTTGAAGTAAAAATTCGAGATTCTTATCTCTCAGAACTCCTGATTCTAGAGATGTGTATTCATGTTTTTGCCCATCTGTACCCCTTGAACGTATCAAGTCACAGCTTTTCTTGGATATCAAGATAAATATTTAAATATTATTGAAAAAGAAAATCTCTTATAATTGACATCGATTTTGATAATAAAACGATCATAAAGAAATAATAAAAACACAGATTTTACATGAAAATTACGGACAGAGAAAGAGAAATTAATTAACGTTGAAAACCGAACGATACAAAAAGAATTTCTAACTAGGTTGAAAAATCCTATTCTAATCAATGTCAAATAGAAAAAATGTAATTCTATACGGATTTACCTTGTGCGGCATGATTAGTATCGCTAGAACCTTTGACCCCCACCCCCTCGGTCGCAACCCCAATCCAATTTTATGCTTAGTTATCCATATTGTAGGGGGCTTTTGACCCTCGACTTTTCATCCTCATAGATCTTTTTTTTTTTGCCATTGTATTTTATTTATTTAACAAATGAGGGATTCATGTCACACGACTCTAACACTCAATATTAAAAGAATTAATATATATCATACATTAATAAGTAAAAATTAATACACCGGTTCTTATATGTTAGATCAAATAATAAATTGGTCTTTTTGTAAAAAAATTATTCATTTTTACAATTAAAAACTAATTGATGTATGTTAGCATGAGATATACACCACATGCCACGTGTAACTATCCGGTTATCCTATCAGCCACATTAATTTTTAATTTAACTCCTATTACAAGAACATTCATGGGGATACAGATACAAACACAAGCTAGCTTAAACTGATGCCAAATTGCGGAAATGTATTTTAAGATACTGGAGACAACTTTTATCACAAGGGTTGTTAATATACACCAACTCCGACAAGTCACTTCCTTTGCGTGCTCGAGTTTCCTGCCACTTCGGTTAAAGGGAAGACTCGAGACCATACTTTTCATTTTCCATGCGATCAAGTTATGATAATGTTGAAAAATATATCTTTATTGACGAGTTTTTAAACAACCAATACGCCACAACTTCTATGTTCTACATGGTTAAAGAAATTTTTTGGGTTTGATAGAAAAAGGAGATGAGAAAAAAAAAAAAAACGAAATTAGATTCATTCAAGAGTCGAGTTACATGTTCAATTCTGAAGGTCCGTTCAAATGGAAGGATTTGGATAAAGCTTAAAAAAATTGGGATTGAGCAAAATATTAGGTCTGTTTTTATATTGGAGTCGAGTCTTGGACAAAATATTCAAGCTTGTTTTTGAGTAAACTTGATGAAAGTTAATTGATAATATTACTAGTTAATTATAATTTTTTTAGGGATAAATATCAAAACTATACATGAACTATGGTTTGATGTGCAATTGTATACATGAACTTTGATTTTATGCAATTTTATACATGAAATTTCGATTTGATGCAATCCTTGTAAATTATTAACACAATTATTGATATAATATTATTTTATGTTTATATGTTGAATACATAAATAATTATATTTATCTAATATAAAACTAAATTGATGTATTTTTTTTTTTAAATGTGTATGATTAAATCAAAATCAAAGTTTCAAGTATACATTTGAACCACAATTAGAGTTTCACTTGTATAATTGCACCAAATTAAAATTTATGTATACAGTTGCAACTTAAATCAAAGTTTATGTATAATTTTGAGATTTATCTCTTTTTTATTATTATTAAATCAATCTTAAAACCCGAATTAAACATAAAAATTTAACATTGTTAGTTTGGAGTCCAAATGTATAAGTTTTCTCAAATATAAGTACCATATTAAAAAAGAAAAAAGTATTAAACTCAAATAACAAATGATTTGTTAAGCTCTTTTTTCTTTTCATAAGTTTTCGTGTATTTTAGTTTCCAACAATATTGTTTAAATTGGATTGGATTAGACGGTTAGACCGATTGGATTAGACACTGGTTTGGGTACCGGTGGAACTCAAAATCAATCGGGATATTGGTCTGAAAAGAAGAGTTAAATTGATTTACTCGTAAATTACTCGAAATCAATTGAATCAAGCTAAAAAAACTAATTGAACCAGTTTTCTCTATTTCTTAATATTATATTTTGTAAAATTTTTATAATTTTTAAATTAAATCAGATAAACCATTCAAATAAACAATAAGTGAGTTTAAATTTTCCCATTTTTATTTGGGTAAAGTTTGGGCAGAACATGAAACCTATATTTTGGACCAGGCTCACAAACAGGTTTAGAGTTTATAGGGGTTCTTAAGCGACGCTGTTTTAGGAAGGAAGTAAAATGAAGAAAAAACAAAGAATTGTGTAGGCACGAAGAATCCATTATTAGGATTTGGAGTAAACATTTGTCTAGTCCTTACAGTTTCAAGTTCATTTTGTGCAAGTTTTTATTCTAGTCTCTATAGTTTATAATTTCCTTTAAAAAACCCGATTGAGTCTTTGCTCGATTGGTATGGACATTGTTTCCAATATAGGAAGACGTAGGTTCGAGTGTGCTTAAGCGTATTATTCTCTTATTTATGGGTTGGAAGGAACTATGAATAATTTTAGACTTGTGTCAAAAAAAATAATTAAAATCTATAATGAGATTATTCATACAAAATAAATATTCTATTCAATCATCTTGGTACTCCAACCAAAATATTTTGAATAAGATTGAATAGAACATCTATATACTTGCAAACAGTTGAATTATTATTATTTTAAATTTAAGATATTTAAAAGATTAATTTAATATTTTTATAAAATTCAAAACCCTCAAATATACTTTTTAAACTTAATTAAAAATATTAAAAAATCGATGGCTGTGGAGTTTACGAACTCAAATATACTTTTTAAACTTAATTAAAAATATTAAAAAATCGATGGCTGTGGAGTTTACGAACTGTAAGCTTATAGTTTTCTTTTTATTCGGGAGTATTCATTTGGCAATTAAATCTTTATATGTTTTTTTTAAGATTAAATTTTCTTTATTTAAAAAAATTGTGTAAATTAATCTCTATACATTAGATCAAAAAGTAAATTGATCATTTTAAAAAAAAATTATCATTTTTACGGCTAAAAATTGGTCTTTGTACGTTTGTTTGAAGTATTCGTGATCCACAACGTGTAATTGTTTGGTTAGTTCATTAGTCACGTCAATTTTTAACAATAACAATTTTAGCAGAAAGGATTAGTTTACTCTAATGCATAGGGATTAATTCATTTTTTTTAATAAAGAGAATAGAATGCAATTTGACTTCAAGAATAGGGTTTTCGTAATATTTTTTAACTAACCTATCCTCATCTACTTCACAATCATTTGTGCAAACCAAATTATATATACGACAAAAGATAACTAGAAAGATTTTACATTAGCTTTTGTACGAAGGAAACTTGAGTTTACTTTTTTAATTGTATTGTCCAATGCACACAATTTCAGTAATAAACTTAAACACTGAACTCTTTTTTTTACATCAATGAAAATTTCGATTTGTACCAATCACATTAGTGATAAAGTGGAGTGTGCATCGTATTTTTTGTCGAAACAGAGTTGACATCCTGACGAGAAAGACGCGACCACCGACGTTACGACAAGAAAATTCGTTAAGTCCCAACGACGCAATGAAAGGCGTCCCGATGAGGCAGCAGCCACATCACGACATGACAATGTGTTCTCAAAGCTTCTCGATTTTTTCTTCCGATTAAACTCTAATTTCTTTACCTACTTAAATTTTAATTATTCTAGGGATATTTTTGTCAAATTTGTATACGAAATTTAGTCCATAAATAGGCTTTTTTTTTTTTTTACCTAGAAAGATTTAACCCATAAGAAGTTTCCGGGGAATTTTGTGTTTAAGTTTTGAGAAATCTTATTTTCGGGTTTCAGGATTTAGTTTTTATCTTCATCTTTGTACTCTTTGTTTTTGCAATTTTAGTGAAATTATCTTTACTCGTGATTTTTTATTCTCTTCGAAGAGATTTTTCCACGTAAAATATTTATATTTAATCTTTTCAATTTCTTCGTTATTTTTCTTATTCGTTGCTTATACAAGTTTCTCCATCAAATGATAATGTAGTAAACTTAGAATCATTTTTAATCAAAGAGGAGAAGAAAACAACACAAATGCCAAAGATTAAAGCATGCAATAATATGAGAAAAACAAATGCCAATGAAGTGGCAAAGGGCCACAAAAACAACCAAAGGGCATGTGCTGATGAGTTTAATGCCCTGAGAGAGGGACCAGTTTGATCCACAACAAGATCCTACAATGGCCCCCATCTTCTGTTTTTTTGGGTTGCAATCTATAATCTTTGTTTCTTAAATCAGGCATCGGCTTTTGGCCTAATTTAAGGGCCATTGGTTCTTGTCATTTTTTTTTTTTTTTTTTATATATATTTATCTAAGCTCTATTTTAGAACAAACTTTTGCCTAAACATGTTAATGTCTTTCACCTTTTGGTTCAATGTATACAGTTTTTTTTAGGCAAGTTAGAGCTATAGGATTTGCCTTATTACACTCATATATTATATGTGTATATAAACTATTTTGAATCATTGGAAACTATGAGGATTCAACATTATTAGTAGGGGCCAAGAACAGCTATTTTGAACTTTTCATTTTCTTTAAAATATCTAATATTCTTATTTAGCATATTTTAAAAAACGAGTATGAAATGAACCTCATGTGATGGCCTGATAGTCAAAGTGTTCACCGTTCTAAGTATGACCTGATTCTAATAATGTTTCTTGTTCGAGCTTTGCCCTATTCTTATAATTCATAAAAAAAAAAACAGATATGAAATATAATCCTCCAAATATAACTTTAAAACAATTGAATATACTCATCGAATACCAAGCGACTGCATCATAATTCTTGGAAGTGTTGGCATTAATGCAAATACTAGGGTAAATTTTCAGTAAAAGTATTATGGAGGTTCATTTATTAGAAGTTAGATTACATTTTGCCCTATTTACTAAAAAAATGATGAAATTAGTTTTTGTACGTTAGATTAAAAAGCAAACTAGTCATTTCTATTAAAAATTCCATCAATTTCTATTGTTAAAAGATGGTGTAGCTGGCGAAAAAAACCAGACAGTTACATGTGACATGCCACGTGTATCTCATGCAGACGTATAAGACCAATTTTTAACAGTAAAAATGGATGATTTTTTTTACCAGAAGAACTAGTTTTCTCATTGATTCAACGTACAATGACTAATTTATCCATTTTTTTAGTAGAGGGGGCAAAACATAATCTGACTCCTATTGCAAGGGCCTACATGCTACTTTTACTATTAATTTTCTACCTAAAACCGGAGAAGGTATTGCTCCTAAGCAATATATCTGCATATATTTAATCCATCATCTTATATATGTCTGAGTCACGTTAACTCTATATTACCCAAACTTTTCATTTCCTTAATGCAATTTTTCTCAAAACTTGGCAACTAGGTTTATATCGTTGTATTTTTTTTATCCACTTTGATACATGAATTAGACAATTAGGTTCATTTTTGTCCCTTAATTTGGAAAAATATTGAAGTTTGATGACACGTCATTATAAGGTTGCGTCACGTAATTAGATCCACTTTTTTTAGATGATGACGTGACATAGTCTCATAAAGTTATGTCAATAATATTTTTTATTTTTTCCAGTTAAGGGATCAAAATGAAATTAATTGTCAAGTTTAAGTATTAAAATGGACAAAAAAATATAAGTATCAAAGTTAACCTAGCAAAAAATTATACGACTCTTTTCCTTAAAATATCCGTTACTCTTCTCAAGCATATATGCGTGCGCGCGTGAAAGTTTATAAGTACAGTACAATTAAGGTCAAAGTACAAATGCATGTTCGAGTAATCATTTGGTGCAGAATCAAACTGTTACAAGACAAATTATAAATTGCATCAATCCGAACTATGAACTAACTAATCAAACTAAAACCCATATATGAAAATAACTCAAGGTGGAACTCGGAAAGCCATACATTTTAATTGCAAAGAGTCTCAAATCTAAGTACGCAAGACCCATGACTTTCACTTTTACCAACTGAGTCAAGGCTGCAAGGATTCATTGGTTTCTCAAACATATATTTAAAAACAAGTATGAGATATATAACTCTCCAAATATATATACTTTAAAAAGAAAAAAGAAAAACTGAACATACTCATCAAATATCAAGCAAATGCATCAATAGTTATTGGAAGTGTTGGCATTGGCATAAAATCATAGTCTCTATAGGCTTTTGCTGCTTTTGCATATAGCTCTTGAAAGAAGTTAGCCTTAATTTGGGAAGATGGAATATTCAGTAGATGCTTTATATTTTTTTCAATGATCTAACAAAGCATTCATGGGGTCACTTAAAGACCCTCTTTCCACCCTTTTGATGCATTCCAACAGCTTTCTCAAAGGGACATCATGTATGCAGAGAAAAGATTGTATGAAATTGTGATTTCATGCTATCTCTATCCCTTTTCAATATGGAATGACAAATAAGATTTTTTTTCCTCTTGATTTTCAGGTTTTTCTTCCTAAAAAAATTCAAATCCAACTAAAAAAAATCTGATTTGTTATTTCACTGTTAAAACCATTCCCAATTTATCACCACTCACCACTTATTTGATTTACACAAGAAAAAACAAGATGGGCCAAAGGGTGGGAGAAAGGACAAAACTAGTCTAAGATTTTGAGTGTATATATACACGAACACCTTTCAAGGACTTTGCATGAAAATCCAAGAGAAAAAAAAAAAGGTTCCTTTATTTTTCATTCATTTGTTCGTATAATGAATATATCACCTTCACAATGTGGTAGTAGTGGTTGTGAGTCTGGTTGGACATTCTACTTGGATCAATCCTCTTACTACTCACAAACTCAGCCTCCAAATGAAGAATATGTAGGAAAAGGAGGTAGAATCATGGCTGAAGAAGCTGCTGAGGTGGACTTATCAATGGTATCTGATGCATCTTCTGGTCCAAAACATTACTACGATGATTATGATCAATGCTCTGAACCAGTTAAGAAAAGAAGCAAAGCCAAAAAGAAAATCAAAGAACATGGTGTTGATGATGACACTGCCACCTCCCTTTAACAAGTTTTTCCAAGGCAAGTTCTACATTACAAGTGCAACATACTTTTACAGCACAATATCTATATTCTTTTATATTGGTGTATGTATGCATGTATGTATAGAAGAATTGCAGCAAGAAGTTGGACTTTTCACAAAGCTTCTCTGGTACATGTTTTGCGGTATTTTATTTACTATTTCCTCCATTGAAACCAGTTTTTTTTTTTTTCTTCCATTGTTATTGTCAACTGTGAGCTTTCTTCCAGGGTAAATCAACATTGCACTTGAAACCTGGAAATAAAGCAGGTAGAAAAGATTCAGGTTGGTTTTTTCTTTCACTTGTTGTGATATATAATATATATACATACATATACGGCTTAATCTGCATTGACTTAACAATAATAATCCTCGGAACAGGTGATTTTCAAGAAAGAAACTGGGACTGACAAAAGGGTAGACAGACTGTAACAGCTTCTGTCTCAAAGGGATCTTGTTCCTCCCTTTTTTATTCTGGTTTCATTTTCCTTTTTCCAATTCTACTTTTTTATCTGTTCCCGCAAATGCAATGGGAAACAACCCATGAACATTAAAAATAAGTTAAATTTCTGTCATTGAGGGTGTATATATATATGCATATATATTTTATCAGTGGTGACATAAGGTCACTTGTGAAAATTGCAGGTTTTCTCCAGTTTCTCCTCTTGACATCACATTGCATAGTACATAAACCACGTAATTTATGGTGCCCCGTACTGTAGAATCTGGTTTTATTAGCATGCGATCTAATTTCTTAAGGTTCATAATAAAAACGAGATTATAACACATTCACGATGCGGGTGAAAAACAAACTTATAAGGCATTTCAAGACATTCTAATTCTGTGAGACAAACTCCTCATCGAGCCAATATCTATCCACTGATCCCACATAGCCACAAAAGAAATATGACCCACATCTGCAAAATGCCAACCTAGCTTAAAAACCAGGTAGGGTTGGTTAAATTTGGGGAACCTAATATATTACTTATTTGAGTTTGAAAACAAGCAACTGTTTTAAGACGGGGAGGGGAAAAGGCAAACATCATTTTCCACCAAAAAGTAAAAAGAAGGGTCCCCAAAAGCATCAATCAAACTCCACCATAGCTAGCTACCAACCAAGAATATGATCCATATAATAGAAGGAGCAAAGCTATTATTGAAATTTGCTTTTGGTTTAGTGAAAGTGTTTGCAACCATATCTAAGAAAGGGACTTGGATCCTAGGAAAAGGACAATGTGTCCCGTCTTTTATCTTTTCATTCTTTCATGATTGTCACTTTGTATAGCATAAATGATATCTGACAATCAAATTTAAACTAGACATCAAACTGAAGATTTGAACACTAATATTATTCAACATGGTCAGATTTGCAACAAGGGTTTTTTTTTTTTTTTATTTATAATCACAAGTGATCTCATCCGTTTTATACTCTGAGCCTAATTTTGTTTAAATTAAAGATATTTAGATAAAATCCTTTTAATAATGATAACTCCATAATTTAAACTTAGTCTAAATATATCTAGAAGAAAATCACTATAACTTCTTGTAACTATTTGTTAATATTTTCATACCTTTTCTGAGGAAGATTTTGCAACCATATCTTGGAAAGGGACTTGGCCCTTAGGAAAAGGACAATGCGTCTCTTCTTTGTCCTTTCAATCTTTCTTTATTCACATTATATATAGAGGTAGGGATCCACCCATTAAACTTTTTTATATGAACATCCCTGTCAGCAAGATTTATGGTCAAACACCCATATATATATATATATATATATATATACTGTCTTTCTTTATTTATTTTTAGGGTAAATTATATTGATAGTCACCCAAATAGTAGTAAGTTTTTTTTTTTGGTCAATCAATTATGAAAAGTTATAAAATAATCACCCAACTATTAAATGCTAATGGAAAGATAACATGTCAACTTTTATAAATTTACATAGGTCTATCTGTATTGGACAACCGTTTGTCCAGGTTCATTCTTGAATGTAAAATAAAATTTATACTTTTTTAATTAATTTATATATTTAATTTTTTTTTATTTATGTTTGCATGTGGCATACGGAGAGGTTACCACGTGGCATCATCGGATTGGCTAGTAACACCACGTCAACACAAACTATTGGTGTTAGTAAGAGGTGTCAACCTGATTAATGAAACACAAATTTAGAATCGACTGGGTCCCAAAAAAAAATATTTAGACAGACCAACTAGATACAAATGGATAAGTTGAGGACCAAAATATATATTTTCCAGTTTAAGGCTTTTTAGTAAAACTCTAATTTAACCCATTTGTAAAGGAGAATAGCAAGCTTGGCATTTGGGCTTTACGGATTATTTCTAATGGTCCGGAATGAGCCACCCTTAATCCAAGAAGAATACTACCATTAAGTTAAACTTGGGTCTAAGGGTTTTCAATTGGAACTCAATGCCAGGGAGAACGTATGATAGTTCTCTTTTTTCTTTCAAAAAGATTGCGAGTCTAATTCAGGAGAAGTATAGAAATGTTGGCCCAAATCTCTACATTATTCAGGAGAGTTTAATGTGTCTTACCATTTTGCTCAATACTTGTTGGTCTAAAGATCGAGTTTTAATTCAAAGTCATTGACATAAACAAAATTAGTCGATTATCATTCACAGATGAGAACCGGGGTAAGCTCTCTTAGAGCTTGTATGGATAAATTTGAGAGATGTTCTCTTAGAGCTCTATACAAAATCAGGGATAAGCTATAATTTGAGTGCAATTGGTAATCCACTCGTTCACATATTAGCTTATGCAAAAGTTTGTGTTGACATTAATTCTAGTTTAGTGATACCTAGAGTAATGTCATATTGAAAGATGGATCCACTAAGTCTATATTTGGGGATGTGCCATGGCTTCTAAAATGGTGCTTTAAAGGTTGTACCTTTGGGCATGTGGAGTGAAACAAGGTTGCTTGAATCTAGTTGGATCCATAATTTATTAGAGTATCGAGTCAGAGAAAGGAAAAAAGTTGATTGAACCAGATGGTTGAACGGATTGAATTGGATTTTTATTATATTTTTTTATGTTTTATGAATTTTTAATGATTTATTTAATCGAACTGGACAGAAAAATCGAACTGATAAACCAATGACTTGACCAGTTCTACCATTGATTTAGGTCTGAAAATCTTGAAAAAAATTCATTCTAAAAGGATAAAAGAGATTGTTAAATTGTGGATTCCTAAGGAGAAGGCAATGGATGAAGGTGGAGTAGTTTCTTCTAGTGAGAAAATGGAATTGTAAGAGCTTTGTCAATGGAAGCAATAGAGTAATATTCCATTGTAAGGTGTTGTAGGAGCATGGGTAGCTGATTTGGTGAGTAGTTTTACCAACCTTTGGAAGTAAATGTACTTGAAATAAACGTAGAGTGGATTTGGATGGTCGGTGGGATGAGGTGTGATGCAGTGCATTTAGTTTACTTTTTGTTTTAAGCTTTAGTATCATTGTAGCATCTAATTTTACTGTCATCGTTGTTTTTACATTACCGCAAATAAACGTATCGCCCATTCAAACCCACCCTCACTCAAGTGGTTATGTGATTAACAAGGAAATCTAAAAATCAAATCTTGAAAGCACATTTCCTTAAATTTTAAACTTATAATGGAAAATTATGTAAAAATGTCATTTGAAGTTCTTTTGAACCATTTATTAAAGTTTTACAACACATTTTAAGTACGTCTAAATGATTTTCAAGTCTTACAAACTTGCATTCAAATAACAAATTTGGCTTGCCTAAACAAATTTAAGAATTTCGTCTATACTTTTTTTTTTATAAATTTTATCTTTTTATTTTTTAAATTTCAAAATTTAAGTTCAATTCATAAAACTGTTAAAAATATTTTTTTAAATTCGAGTTCGTTATAATGTTATTTTTAATTTCAAAGTATCAAACTAATAAATTTAACAAGGTTAGCAATTGAACTTAAATTTTAAAATCTGAAAAATAAAAAGACTAAATTTCAAATTTATAAAAAATATATACACCAACTTAATAAAAAAAAACCATGGATAAAGTGGCGGAGAGCCGAATATTCACAATTCCCATAGCCACGTGGCTACGAGGAACTAAGCGAACGCAAAGCAAAGAGCGCTAATCGAAGAGGTCAAAACCAAAGACCCGAAAACATAAAAGCTCAAGATTAGAATCCTTTTTTAATTAAAAATTATAAAGTTAATATCTATTACATTATTCTATGTTAACAATAATTTATAATTAATATCGCATACTTTTATATAAAAAATTAATTTCGTAAACTTAAATACATTAGAAAATATTAATCTTAATAATAGCATAGGGGAAACACTAATTTTTACGTTTTTATTTTAAATTAATTTTTGGTTATTATTCATTGAAAATAAAATATGTTACATCCCAAATTTTTATATATATATAGTTTGCGGGCTAAATAGATTATATGTGTCAAAAAAGATTGTTAATTGACTAAATAGGTTAGTTATATATCTCAACTGGACGAATTTTCTGCTTACATATAAGAAAAATACGTCTGTGCGTTTTTTTTTAAATTCCAAAGAAAATGTGTTCAATTGAATGCGTTTTTATTGCCTAACTAGAAGAATTTTACTGTCAATTGTGCAGAAAGTTCGATATACTCTTTCTTAAAAACGATCTATTTCCTTAAATTTAAAAAAAATCAATTTATTTAGTCAATTAATTTTTTTTTTACATATATTACTAATTTTTGGAGTATAATTAAGAAAAGAATTAAAATAAACATAATTATAATTTAATGTGGCACGTGTAGATTAGATTAGATCGATTGTTGGATTTCATTTCTGGGCCCAATCAAACGTGCACTCCGCTCCTTTGAATTTCAAGTTTGACCAAGAAAAATAAATTAAAATTAAAAGCTAGTATTAAGTTTCGTTTTTAATATTCTTACAACAGAAATAAATGCTCGAATTTCAAATTTAATTTTCATTCAAATAAATTTGAAATTCAAATAAATGTCCTAAATCTTTTTATTTAATAACTAGAAAATGGACCAGATGTATTTTGAGGTTTGAATTGATTTTATTCTGACGAATTTCTAAAAAAAATATTGAAATTTGAAATCAAATTATTTAAGAATTAAGTTATTAAAAATTAAATAAAAATAAATTCAATTAAAATATAAATCGAATTTGAGTTTTGATAATAAAATTTTAATTTGATCTGATCAGATTAATTTTTCCATTTTATAATATGCTATTTAGTAATATTATTAAAAATAAAATAAATCATATACTTTTAATTAAAATTTAAAAAGAAAAAATCCGAACATATATATTTATATATATTAATCATTAAAAGTGAATAAATTAATTATTTTACATTAGATAAAAAATAAATTAGACTTTTTTAAAAAAATTATATTCTTTTTAATGTTAAAAATTGACTTTTATACATCAAATGAGATACACGTGGTACACCATGTATAATTGTTTGGTTATTCAATTAACAATGTTAATTTTAACAGTAGAAATTAATGTAATTTTTAATAGAAATGATCAATTTGTTATTTGATCTAACATATAAAAATTAATTTTTACACAAAAACCTCTGTAATATTTTTATCTCATGAAAAACTTGTTGAAATATTATTAAATAATTAAAAAAACATGAATGATATGACGAGAAAAATCTATAAAATAATTTATCAAATTTTATATTTTCGAATTATGAATAAAAAAAAAAGTGTCAGAAAAAACTTTTTTTTCGTTTAATAGAAACTCGATATGACTATCCGATATTAAAAAATTTGAAGCAAAAAAATTAATTATTTTTTTTAAAAGTGGGGGACATGACGTAAGAATGAGAAGTGGGGTTAGTTTTGTTCGCTTTCTTTATTTAATTTCCCCCATTTTTTAAAATTATTAAATATTTCTGTTGCTTGGCAACATCATTTTGCCCTTTTTGACCAACGGACTGACTGAGGTTGCGTCTTGGATTCTAAATTATACCCTCCCTCACCAATTTTTCTTTTTTCTTTTTTCTTTTTTCTTTTTTCTTTTTAAATTAAAAAAAAACTTTTCTTTCTTTTTTTTTACAAATTTCAAGGCAAAAATATATAAATAATAAATTAATAATAATAATAATAATAAAACTCATAAAAATGGGATGTAGCGGTCACTAAAAAGATCAATGCACGTGTGATGCACAGTCACCAAGGGCTAAAATCCACTGCCTACAGCCCGTCAATCGCCGGTTACCCTCCCTTTTTCCAATAAAATTTATACTGGTCTAATTTTGTAAATGGTCCTTGTATTATACGTTTGTTTTGATTTAATCATTTCTTTTTTATATTTTGATTCTTTATAAGTATCTATATTTCAAAATGTATATTTTTAAACCTTTTCATTAATTTTGTTATATAATTTGATGTCATTTTTTTAATTGTGATTTTTTTTAAAATTTTGTGACAAGTGGTTTTCATTGTCTAGTTCTTTATTTTTTGTGCTTTGTATTATTTGATTGTGTATTTTAGTTGATCGAAAATATGTCTATAATCATATTATACTCATCTAGTTTAATTGAATAAATAGAGAAAATTAATTCAATCAGTTTTTAGTTTGGTTTAATGAATCTTATTTTTTTTTCTAAATAAATATCTTGATCGATTTTCGATCCCATCGATCTATTCGATTAGTCTAATCCGATTCTAAAAACAAAACTCTAAAGTATATATACATTTTTAAAAGATAAACCATGTGGAATTTATAAGATAGAATTAACAAAAAAGTAGATAGACTAAAAATTATAAATGGATTAAATTTGTTAACAATACATAATAGAGGGACCCTTTATAAAAATTTACCCGTTATTAAATAATGTTTTTTAAAAATTTAGTAACCTGACTTGCCCAAAAAAGAAGAGCTGTAAGGAAGACTGTGCTATTTTCTTTGAATTTCTTTTTCTTTCATTAAAAAAAATCTCTTTCTCCTTTCAACAACTAAAGCATTGTTAAATTCACCCATTTTCATTTTAATCCCCCCAAAATTTTCATTTCCCACCCTCTCTTCATCAACAAATTTGATGTCTTTGTTTTACCTTTGATTGTTCTTCTACCTCTTTTGTCTCTTTTTCCCCTTTTCCTTTGAGCTGATCTGGGCATGGGGTTTTGAATGATTTTATCACTTTTTTTAAGAATCTTAAAGAGGAAGTTGAGTTGAAATAGTGAAGAAAGTTTGGGTTTTTTTTTTTTTTTTTTTACCATCATTGTTTTGATAATGATGATGGGATTAGTGGTGAAGAACAAGGAAGAGGAAGCTGCCCTTTTGACCAGAGAAAGACACTAGATAAAGCAAAGCAACAATGAAAAGCAAAAGAATGGGGAAGACAAAATGTCCCCTTTGATTGCCATTCAATGAAACACAAAAGGTGTGTTATAAAATAACAAAAAAAAAAAAAAAAACCCTTCCTTCCCTTCTTCATTATCTTTCTTTTTGTGTAAAAAAAAAGGGTCTTTGTTTGTTTGTAGTGTTGTATTTGCAAAAAGGGTATTTCAAAATGCCAATGTATCAACCATCTAGTAGAGGGGAAGTTGATAGTCAAGTTCTAGATCTAGAAACAGCTGTTAAAGATGGTGTTTTAGGTGGTGGTGGTGGTGTAATAGCCACTGGTTTTGGTTCAGAGAAATTGGATCTAAAGCTAATGATTGAAGAGCTTGAACCTATGGATGTACCAATGGTGTTCATATGTCCAATTTCTTTAGAACCAATGCATGATCCTGTTACCCTTTGTACTGGTCAAACTTATGAGAGATCCAATATTCTTAAATGGTTCTCTTTAGGTCATTGTACTTGTCCCACCACTATGCAAGAGCTCTGGGATGATTCAATGACACCAAACAAGACACTTCAACAGTTGATTCATAGTTGGTTTTCTCAAAAGTATTTGGCTATGAAGAAAAGGTCAGAGGATGTACAAGGAAGGGTTAAAGAGATTTTGGAGAATTTGAAGAAAATCAAGGGTCAAGCTAGAGTTCAAGCTTTAAAAGAGCTTAGACAAGTGGTTCAAGTTCATGGGACAGCTAAGAAGACTGTTGTTGAAAATGGAGGTATTGGTTTGATTTCATCTTTGTTAGGGCCTTTTACAACCCATGCTGTTGGTTGTGAGGTAATTGGTGTACTTGTTAACTTGAACCTTGACTTGAATTCGATGTCTGATTTGTTGCAACCAGCTAAAATATCTTTAATGGTGGATATTCTAAATGAAGGGTCTATTGAGACTAAGATAAATTGTACTAGATTGATTGGAATGTTGATAGAAGGGACTAATTTTGCATCCCAAAATGTTGCAAGTTTGAGTCTTTTAGTCGGATTGTTAAGGCTAGTGAAAGACAAGAAGCATCCAAATGGTGTAGTAGCTGGTTTGAATTTGCTTAAGACCATTTGTTCGCATGAACCTGTTAGGAACTCATTTGTCAATGTTGGGGCAGTTCCTCAATTAGTTGAGTTGATACCTGGTTTGAACAATGAATGTTTGGAATTAGTCCTTCATATATTGGAGCTTTTGTCAAGTACACCTGAAGGAAGATTGGCTTTGAAAGATTGTCCGAGTACTATACCGAATGTGGTGAAACTATTAATGAAAGCTTCGGAAAACTGTACTCAACTTGCGTTATCGATATTGTGGTCCATTTGTAAGTTTGCACCAGAGGAATGTGCTTCACTTGCTGTGGATGCAGGTCTCGCTGCAAAACTCCTTTTAGTTATACAAAGTGGTTGCAATCCCGTATTGAAGCAACGATCGGCCGAGTTGTTGAAACTATGCAGTCTCAATTACACAACTACAATCTTCATTTCCAAGTGTAAGCTTACAAGAACAATTCAATGAAGGGCTAAAATTTGCAGCTTGTCGATATACACACGTCTTCCACGACAAGTGGAGGGTGACAAGCTTCCGGGTTTGAAGAACTTGGAATGGAATCAACCGGGATTTTCCGAGGTACCCTTTGCTCTCTTGTGTATACTGATGAATTTTCACTATATAAATTGTTTTCACATGAGGTAGCAACATAATGAGGGGGGTTTTGAACTTACTGAAAAGTTGTGTTAGTTTACCAAAAATTCAAAATCTCTTGTATGTAAGCTCAAGTTTTCTGTTGATAAATTTCCAATAATTTTCCAACAAGGTCTGTGATTCAATCTAGTTTTATGTCAATGGTTGCTTTGTTGTTGTTCCAATCCACATGAAGAGGAAATGCAAGTGTAAAACTCATAGAAATGAAAAAGCTTAGAAGGGATTCCTTTTAGCATTTGTGTCGCTTGTAATTGTAGAGCTTCTTAGTTAAAATGTGTTGTATTTATATTCGATGCACGGATTTTATGCATTATCAGTGAATCAGATGATATCTCGAAGTCGAACTATACATAAAAAATGGAAGAAATGAGAGTTAAAACATAGTTTCTTCAACATCAATCAACCCACACGTGATGATCGTGTTGTTTTTAGAATGATATTCAATTTCCAAGATACTTTAAAAATATGTTGTAGGAGATGATGACTACACAGAAACAAAAATAGAATGATTAGTTCCAAGTTTCAAAGACTTGATGAGGTCCTTGGGTTTCCCCTTTTGCATTCTTGTTTCTCACACTCCTTGAAAGTTAAACTCGATACTTGATCCCTCGTGCACTCGGGGGATTATTTATGTGGTTTTGTTTTGACATTCTCGTCTTTAGGGTCGTACGAGTTGATTATACTTTAGTGGTCTCGGTGAGGGTGCATAGTGGACTCTATAGGTCAACTAAGACAAGATCTGCGAAAGGCCATTTGCGGACCATTCGATGTGAATGGTTACTCATGGACCGTTCCTTGTGGAGTGTCTAATAATTTATCACGTGTCACGTTTTGGTGTAGGTCTAACAAAATCGATAGATCAAAATGGTTCTCGTGCTTATGTGAAACGATAGAGGGTTGAATCTTAGATGATGATAATTCAATAGCGAAAAGCATAGGTAGCTTATAGTGGTACGTAAATAACATGGGGGCACGTAGAAATCCCGTGTGAGCAAGCAATTAAGGCTAAATCCCAAGGCGATGGATAGTGAGAGCCAAATAGCACGGACGTGTCCCATATGAATTAGCAAGGACCATCTTGCAAGTTGCAAAAGTCTATCTTGTCTAAACTAGAAAGGCGAGTGTTGAAAAAAATTAGATCAGTTGAATCGAGAATCGATAATATGTTTAATTTAGTATACATCATCAAACCATTTGATTTTCGAATCGGCTAACAACTCGAAAAATTATTTGTTGAAACTTTATGGAATCTATAAAATCAAATGAAAGAAAATCGAACCCCAAATAAGCACGAAATAAAATCTTAGTGGTAAAAAGGAATGAACTACTTCGGCAAATAAAAATGGTCGAAATTGAAAATCGGTATCACATCGACATCAACATAACTATATCGAAAAAAAGAGAGATTTGCATATAATTGTTTGTTTAACGTAGTCGCTTAATAAATGGTTTTATTTCACAAATGATCCAATCATCTATTGGTTAAAATCTAATTTTTCCTTACACAAAGAAGTAATTGCAGTCTCAACGACTAATCTTAGCTTGTTATAATCACTCACCCAATATCTCACAAAGAATGCCTACTGACATAACATAGTGCGAAAATACAATGGAAAATAATAAAGATAACTTAATCGAACCGGTATAGCGTTCCCTTAACTAATGCATCTTCACATATGTATTAGTTACCCATTTATCGGTTTATTATGAAAACCTATTCAATCGACATACTCCAAGATAAACTCTCGTTTGATATGACAATCAAAATAGATACCCTCTAATCTTATCCCGAGATAATTATGCCAAAAATCCATTTATAAAGAAGGATAGATTTTGGTCTCTCATGTATCCGAAGTCCAAAGCTCTGGTATTTTTATTGGCACCATATCATATATAATGAATCGAACCCAATTTGTGACTTATTCATCTTTTTCAAAAATAAATTTTGGTTGAATTCGCAATCATACTAAAGTCAAAAAGAATAAAAAAGAGATTCAACCAGATATAAATGATTTCTCCACTCTAATGAAATTCAAAAAAGGGGAGAACAGATAATAAAGAAGAATGTCATGGTTAGCTCGGTCACTAGCGAACTCTCTTCTTCTTGACGAAGAAGATGACAATGAATCAGCTTCTTCAGTAGATGAAGAAAATGACGTCGCAACGCACCAGTCTCAATCATCCTCCCTTCCTCTTAGGCAAAGCCTTGAACTCGAAGAAACCCAGTCGGTACAACAACAACAGTCATTGTCCCCTCAACAAATAGCTGAGCTTCAATCGCGTGGTGTCAAAGAAGACCTAACCGAGCTCAAACAAACCCTAACGCGTCAACTCTGGGGAGTCGCTTCCTTTCTTGCTCCTCCTACTTCTCCTCGGACGCAATTCTCTAATTTGAATCGAGTTGAACCGTCTGTGGCGTTTGAGGGGGCTGAGATCGGGGGAAGGTTGTCGAAGATGGCGGCGGCGGAGGATTTTCCGTTTGGATCGGGGGAAAATGAGGAAGAAAACGGGAGGGAAAATGGAGATGAAGATGAGGAGGTGGATCAGGTGTTCAATGCGGTTGGGTTAACGGATGAGGTGTTGACATTTGCGAGGAACATTGCGCATCATCCAGAAACGTGGTTGGATTTCCCTCTTGATCCCGATGAGGACTTAGACGGTAATTTCCTGATTAATTTGACCTCATTCCATACTCTGATATGCAATTTTTCTATTGATTTTCTGTTTTTTTTAAGCTCAACGCATCACCAAAAATTGTTAATTTTGTTTGAATTTCAATTAAATACGGGATGGTTTTAGGGTTCTACACCTTTATGTTAAAATGCCAGATTGATGCCAGCTTTATTTTCCTAGGCCATTATGTAAGCTAAATATTTCTATTGTTGAAGCATTGAAGGTCATTAAATAAAGGAGTTTAGTATCATGAAAGTAAATGTAATTAATCTGCTGAGAACTAGTGAAATTTAAGTGATTGGGCTGAAAACTTATTTCCAATGTTTGTGAAATTCGATCAAGTGCCATCTTCTTTGCTTAAATTTTCAAGCTTTATATTATCCTTGCTCCATCTATATGGTTTTTCATGTATTCTTTGCTTCTTTGGCTAGGTAGTTTTTATTTACAAGCTTCAATTTTGCTCATAATTTCTGGGATTTCAATTGTTATTGTTTTTGTGATTTACGACAAATCAATTCACACAACTCGCAATCCGAGTTTGCGCGCTTATCTGATTTTCCTCCATTGTTTTCCTTGTTTTAGATTTTGACATGTCGGCTGCACAACAAGAGCATACTATGGCCATTGAACATCTTGCTCCCAGACTAGCAGCTCTTAGATTCGAACTTTGCCCTTGCCATATCAATGATAGTTACTTTTGGAAAGTTTATTTTGTTCTTCTACATTCAAGACTTAACAAGCACGACGCAGAGGTTCTATCTACACCTCAGGTCAGTTGCTTTTCATATAATCGATATCATCGGGCACCAAATTATCGTTTTTACTTACGTTTTGGTTCTTTTGGCCCCATATCCATCACTGTTCCTTCTCCATTGTTTTATTTTTCTTGGCTCTGGTTGTTCATTTATGAAATTTAAACTTCATTCGGCGTAGTTATATTTTAGTAAATACTGGAACAAGAATTATTGGGTAAAAGTACCATGGAGGGTTCTGTATTAGGAGTCAGATTGCATTTTGCCTCCTCTACTAAAAAATTTGGCAAATTAGTCCCTGTACATTAAATCAAAGAGCAAATTAGTCATTTCAGTTAAAAATTTCATTTATTTGTACTGTTAAGAACTGGTGTGCCTGACGAAATAACCAAACAGTGACATGTGGTGTGCCAAATGTACGTCATGCTGAAGTATACAAACCAATTTTTAACGGTATAAATGGATGAAATTTTTAACAAAATGACCAATTTGCTCTTTGATTTAATTGTATAAGGATTAATTTGCCCATTTTGTGAGTAGAAGGGGCAAAATGCAATCTGACTCTTACTACAGGATTCTCTATAGTACTTTTACCGAAATATTGCTAAGTCTGATAGTCAATTGATATCAGATTCCTTTGCATTCTCGGCATTACCTTTTGCACCGGCACTCTAGCTAATCTTCTCGCTTGGGTTCACAGTTATCATTTCCATTTACATGATAGGTAATATATAGAGTTCATCACTTGGTGTGTTTACAATGACTGGAAAGTCTGTAGCACATTTGTGCATCCATATCAATCGCAACCTTCTTTGCTTGGTTTCATTGTGCTGAATATGTCGGACAAGAGTTTCTTCCTGTACTTGTTTTCTTCTTTTTAAATTATTCTCTCCATCCATTCAAGAAAGTTACGGTTAGGAGTCCATTTTCAAAATTGGTTTTCCTTGGATTCTTCATTAATTTTTAGCTTAAGTTTTTTACATATGCCCTGAAAGGAGTAGACTTGGATGAGTCTTGATTCTCTTTATGCCATGGCTGCTAGGGATGAGAAGCACGGTTCAATAACATTTCATATTGTTTTGTAAAAATGATGGTTTTGGGTAAAAGTAAAATGAATGCCCTGTACTAGGAGTTAACTTGCATTTTGGCCCCTTTACTTAAAAAATGGGCAAATTAGTCCTTATACGTTAGATTAAAGAGCAAATTGATCCTTTCAGTTAAATTTTCATTCATTTCTACCATTTAAACTGGCTTGGCTGACAGCATGACCTGACAGTTACACGTGCCGTGCCACATGTACTTCATTTTGACATATAAGGATCAATTTTTAACAGTAAAAATGGACGAAACTTTTAACAAAAAGACTAGTTTGCTTTTTTTCCAACTTAAGGGGATTAATTTGTCTATTTTTTTTAGTAGAGGGGGCAAAATGAAATTTGTTTCCTGCTAAAGGCCTCCATGGTACTTTTACCGATAGTATTGTTATAGTATAGATCTGATCTAGATTCTTTGTCCACTTTTTATGTCCTTTTCTTTATCAAGCATATGTAGACAATATTACCGATTAATTCTCTAGGCAGCTAATCTATTTCCGGCAGGTGATGGAAGCCAGAACATTGTGGATGAAGGAGCTACAAAAGCAAACGAAGCCAGAGACCGATTGGTACGGAAGAAGCACTTCCCACATAAGAGGCAGCTCTAGTACTTTGCACGATGATCTTATTCCTTCCTCGTTCTATTATTTTGCCTTCGAGACCACATCACCCAGGACCTATACTTCTGAACCCACATCCAGTATCACAACAGACTACGAGGAAAAGCATCCAGTCGAAAGTACCGAGATGCAAGTCATAGATAAGTCTGTTATTGAGGAACAACTGGTGTCTAGCACTGAGGATAAGGCATCCTTAAAAATAACAATTCCAACTTTTGAAGATGATGATATTGATTGGCCAGAAGATGATGATTCCGAATTCGGTGGTTATGGTGGAGCTACGATTTGTGTGGAGAACGAAGAAGATATTTCTTTCAGTGATCTCGAGGATGTAGATTATAGTATCACCCCCTCAAAATCAAAGATGGTTTCAAAAGGATTTGAAACTTCTTAAACATAAGCCTGCGATTTGATTCAGCTAGGCATAAGATCCACCGGTCGGGCCGATTATAGAAACTGACAGCAATGCTTATGCAGGGGCGACGGTGGCAGGTGCTGAAGGTATCTCAGGAGCTCAATGTACACTGTGAGTGATCAATCGAAGTGATAAATAGATTGGTATTTTGTCTCGGTTTTCTTTGATTTTGTACAGAAAATCTGTTTTTAAAAAGTTTCCTTCTTAGACATGAGGTTTGCCCTATAGATATAGGATATATATATATATTTTAAACTTTTTTGCTAAAATTTATGAAATTATTTGATAACATGATTAATGAGATTCAATTATGATTTTTTTTTTAAATATTTATAGTGGATTGGTAAACTGTACAGATGTGAAAATATCATAGAGATCTTTGTATTAAGAGTTTATATTAAGAGTTGGATTGCAATTTATTTTTTCTACTAAAAAAATGAGTAAATTAGTAATTGTACAGTACAATTAAAATATTGTTACTGTTTAATTGATTTTATGTTAGAGCACAAATTTGAAATTATATATTTTAAATCTTTTTCAAAGCAAAATAAGAAAAAAAAAAAAAAAGATACTTTAGTATAATAAATTTGAATTATTAATTAACTTATTTAGGTCTCAAAATTATTATTTTAATTTTTTTTAAAATTTTAACTTTCTCTATATATTTTTTAGAATTTTTTTAATTTAAAAAAAAATACAAATTTTGGAATTTTTAAAAAATATTTTGAATTTTGAAAATTATTTTAATTTTTTTTTGTAATTTTTATTGAGAAAAAGATCAATTTGCTCATTATCAAATTTGACAGGGACCAAGGGGGTTTTTATATCAATTTGTCATTCGAATTATTTGAATTGTAAAATTCAACTCGACTCGAATTACTTATTCGAGTTGACTCGAAAAAATTAAATAACTCGATTCGATTAACACGAAATTCAAATTATTTTTCGATTTTTTTCTAATCGAATCAAGTTTTACTCACTCTTACTTGTACATCAGCATGAGATACATGTGGCAATCATGCGTAACTGTCTAGCTATTCTATCAACCATATCAATTTTTAAAAATTTTAACAAGAATAATTAGTTTGCTATTTAATCCAACATACAAGAATTAATTTATCTATTTTTTTAATAAAATGAATAAAATGTAATCTGATTTTTAATACAATGATCTCCATAATAAATTTTATCGTGTATAGGATATGACTTGTTGTTTAAGGTACCTTATCTTTAGTAAACTAATAATTGAATAAAAAATTATTTTGAAAGATGGAGTCTTTAACTTACTTCCATCTCTTAATTCTAATAATATACATTATCTAATTTGTTTATGTATGGATGGATTGTTAGATTTCGTATAAAAATGGTTTAAACAAAACTTATGATCTATTCCATAACTTTTAACTAATATTATTGTATTAGTCCCTTGTAGATTCTTATTTTTTATTATTATTTCTCAATGTATCCATTGGAACGAGTCAAGTAATTAATTTTTCACATTTTGAAGATCTATTACGTTAGATCAAAGAGCAAACTGGTCATTCTGTTAAAAATTTCATCCATTTCTGCCATTATAAAAATGGTCTCTGTATGTTAGCATAAGATACACATGGCATGTCGCGCGTCATTATCGGATTATTCTATCAATCATGTCAGTTTTTAACCGTACAAATAGATGAAATTTTTAACACAAATGACTAATTTTCTCTTTTATTTAACGTATAAAGACTAATGTATTCATTTATTGAGTAAAAGGGATAAAATGCAATCTAACTTTCATTAGAGAAGCT
Source organism: Kokia cookei (assembly GCA_039519145.1). NCBI lineage: Eukaryota > Viridiplantae > Streptophyta > Magnoliopsida > Malvales > Malvaceae > Kokia > Kokia cookei. The sequence continues at coordinate 1,829,375 of CM076903.1, forward strand.
TCCATGAAAGATTTACCATGAGTTGTTATTAGGGGTGAGCAAAATTCGATTTAATTCGAAAAACTCGATAAAAATTTCAAATTTCAAATTAAATAATTCTAGTTAGTCGGATCAACTCGAGTAAAAAATTTGTTTTTTTTTTTGTTTAACTCGAATATGAATTACACAATTCGAGTTATTCGAAAATCCGAATAAGAAAAGACAAAATTACATCGTTTTGATAAATGTTTATCTCTTCTAAAATTAAAAGTCAAAATCATTAAGTTAAAAGGCAAAACTATATCATTTTGATAAATGTTTACCCATTAAGTTAAAATGTAAAATCATTATACTGTTTATATAATTAAATAATCTTGTAATTCGTCTACTAGTTAGATAATTGATTGATGTAAACATAACATTTAGTATAAATAATATAATTTGTTAACTCAACCTAAAATTTTTTAACTCGATTTAAAAAATTTCTAATTAAATTCGATTGCTAAAATAAAAATCATCTAACTCGACTAACTTAATTTTTTTTTTTTTTATGTTATCAAATGCTAAATCTAATTGTTAGATGATATTATCTATACTAATAAACGCAATGCCCTGATACAGCGTCGTTCGATAAATAACGACAAGAACCCCCGCCTTCTTGGGAAAATCAAAGCAGCGAAAAGAGATTCTCTGGACCTAAATTTCGCTATTTTATTTATCAATTTTATATTTTTTTCTTCATTTCTGCATCCAGGTTCGTTTCTCATTATCCTTCCTGCAAATCCAATAGTAATTATCGTAATTCAATACCAAAATTAAACTAAAAAAAAGTCACCTTTTTATCATACATCTGTTCTTTAAATTCTCTTTTTTCTTTTCTGGGGTTAATTTGCTTTTTTTTTTTAGTCTTATTTAAAAAAGCCCCTGGGTTTAAAATTATTGTAGCTCTGGGTTTGTTTGGGGGGTGTCAATGGATATGGAATTGGTGGAAAAGGCACTGACTTTTTCACTTAGGAAGAAAAAATGGCTTATTTTGTTAGCTATATGTGGTGTTTCTGGTTATGGGGTTTACAAGGTGTATAATTTACCTTCTTTGGTGAAGAAAAGGAAGAGACTTTTAAAGCTGTTTGGAGCTTTGGTTTCTTTATCTGAAATGGTCTCTGAATCAGCAGAGACCATTAATATTGTCTGTAAGGACTTAAGGGAGTTTTTACGATCTGAATCTGATCAAATTCCTAATAGTTTGAAACAGATTTCAAAGATTGCGAGATCAGATGAGTTTTCCCAATCTTTTATTAGGGTTAATGAGGGTTTAACAATTGGAGTTTTGAGAGGGTATCAGTTAGAATCAAGGAATGAGAGTGAATTAGGAAAGGGTATTATGGAGAATTCTAGCTTGACTGATAAGATCTTGGATAGGGTTTTTTCTAATGCTGGGACTGGTTTTGTATCTGTTGTTGTTGGTAGCTTTGCTAAAAATCTGGTTATGGGATTTTATTCAAGTGGTGGTGAAATTGATGGTGAGTCATCTGATGTGCCTAAATGGGTTAATTTGCTTTATGATGATAAGTCTAAAGAGTTACTGGCTGATTGTATACAAAGATTTGTAAGCACGGCTGTTGCGGTTTATCTTGACAAGACGATGGATATTAATACTTATGATGAAATGTTTGCTGGGATGACCAATCCGAAGCATGAACACAATGTGAGAGACATTTTGGTTTCTGTTTGTAATGGTGCTGTGGAAACGTTGGTGAGAACGTCGCATCAAGTGCTGACAAATTCGAGATCTAATTCTTGTTCCATTGTAGAACAGAGTGAGGACACCAAGGAAGAAGCATCTTTAAAAGGAGTGAAAGAGGGGAAGGGGAACTCATTTGATAAGGTCTTGTCGACATTGGCAATTCCTAGCAATAGGAAGTTTGTGGTTGATGTGACTGGGAGGGTGACTTTTGGAACGATAAGAACCATAATGGAGTTTCTGGTATGGAAGCTTTTAGAGGGTACGAAAAGAAGCATTCATGTTGTTCGTGATGAGGTTGTGGAAAGAGGACTCGATGTTATCAGATACGTCGGTGCAAAGTCTTACATAATTGTCACCATTTGTGTCTCGCTTTACTTACATATCGTTGGTGGTAGCAGGGTTCTCTTGCAGGCTTGAATAGGTTTGTTCCCTCTTCCATTGGAACTAAAATGAAATCTTAATAAAGCTGCCTTCAATGTATATATATGTCTCTCCTGCAAATAAATGTATTAACTAGGGTCATTTTAGCTTTAGGAAAATACTGGAATTCCTCCAAATTTATTGAATTATTCAAATGTATACTCAATATTATTATGCTGTATGTATACCACAATTATGGTAATTGTTGTTCCACAAAATTGAGTCATTTAGAAATCAAAGTTGCAGAGGATATTCACACTACTAGTATGCTCTGAGTTAAATTTCCAATACTTGTGCCAACTCTTTGACCATTTTGAATAAAAGTTTGTTCCATTGATCATCACATCATACTTTCATGAACTGTGATTTCTCTGAGTAGGATGGGATTTGCTTATTACTGTACGTATTGCGGTCAGTTTCAGTCAATACCTTTCAAAGATATTTACCCCTATCAGCATCATTTCTTGCCTAGGAAAGTTTTTGATCATGTAATATGATTCTAATGGATTATATATGATGATAGATTGATTAACATCAGTGACCTATTATAGATGCTTGTTTTTGGTTACTAACTGTTCTATCAAAGTAGCTTCGGGAAACATTGTTCCCTACAAGAGCACCTTTGGGAACGTCATGCTGGGAACAACCTTGGAAGGTTGGCAGAATTTCTAGGTTGTTCCACTTTTCCGATACCTTGGAGAGCTTGGTTTGGAAGCTCAGATACAAATACGGTTAAGAAGTTCACTTCTTAACCTTTCTTTGGAATACAAGTGCTTCCTCCTTTTTTCTTCATTAAACAAAATATGCATTTGCATTTAAGACCTTTCTTGCTAAAATATTTTAGCTAGGTGTAACGATCATGTACCCATCCTTATACCCATTATCCATGTTCTAAGTAACTTCTCCCACTTCCACTACCCATTATTTTAGCATGTTCATTCCCACTTTATTGTAATTGTTCTTTAATCATTTCTTTCCAAGGCCTATAAATGGAGGCTTAAAAGTTTTATTTTGGGACTTTTGATCGTTTAGCTAACTTAGCATTTTAAAATTCTCCCTGCAACTTTCTTTCTACAATCACAACAACCATCGTAGCTCTCACCTTTCTCAGCCTCTGATTGCTTCCATCACCACTCACTGCCATCGCACTTGTTTTCTAGAGTCTGTCCCGATCTTCCTCTCTGCCATCTCTCCATGACATTTATCCATAACCGGTTAGCCTAGTCTACTTTTTCATTTTGTACTTTTGCTTGTCAATACAAGCGTCCGTGCATATACATAGAGCTTGCTTTGTCACAAACAACTTAGTTGTTGATGCAGTCACCTTTAAAACATTACATCCTATGGATGTAGAATCTGAATATGATCGTTGTTGTTAAGTTGATAATGTTGAACCTTGGACTTGTGTGATTGTGACAATAATCCATATTTATGATTCTGAGAATCATCAGTGCCAATGTACTATGCAGTCCATACAGTGCGGTAGGTCCTTGTAGGAAATTTACTAGTTGCATTTGCAAGTGCAACCCTACCTGCCATTCATTGACTGAGCTGTGACCTTGTAGGTCAACCAATGACATGATCTTTATGTTGAAACTTTTGGTTCCTGAAAAGACCAGGTACTTTCATCTCTAGTCCACCACTTACATCCAGTTATAACGTAAAGCTAATTCTTCAACAACTGAGTATAAAAATTATTAAAAATTGTACCCTTTAGTTCATATGAAAAATGGTGGCCGTTTCTTTGCCATTTAAAGCTGGTATTTTCATCTCTCTTATGGTTGTTAAACATGCATTTATCACATGTTTGACCCTCAAAGTTAGCATGTTGCCAATTATCTGGTGTGTTGGAACTTGCAAGAAAATTCGTACGTTACATGTGTGACTTGTCTTGCAAAAATGTCATAATTTTTTAAGCAAATTCCGTTGTTGTTTAGTGACAGCTTTTTGACCAATATTAAGTGTAACCAATTTTCTTTGTCTTCATCTCCATTTAAGAGAATCTTCATCGGCAACTTGGCTTATGTGTTATTCTTTTTCTCTCTTCTTTTTCCAATTTGAAAGATTTTTCAAACATTTTCAAAGTTTTCATCTACCAAGAAATGGATCATCTGGGGTTCACATGCATGAAAAGAGTATGAAAAAGAAAGAACAAAACCATATATATATGCCATCTACACAATCATATGCCAACATTAGTAGAAATATATGTGATTTTATTTATGGCTTTTGATGCTACGATTGAACCAAGATAACAATTCAACTTCACGGCTTGTGATTCTGGGTATAAATATAATCCACATGAGCAGCAAGGGTTCTTCTCATCAAGCACTCCTCTTTGCCAATTCCTTCACAGTTCTCATCAGCATCAACTTTCTCTGCCTCTACTCCCTGCATGAACCAAAAACCAATACTAATACACACACACACACACACACACACACATGTATAGGTAACCTTGTAGAAGAGATCTACAAAGAAAGCTGAGGATTGGATTAGGTGAGACATACCTCATGTTGGGTTAAGGACAAAGTTGGCTCAGGCCTAGCAGCATAGCTTAGCATGAAATTAAAAAGAAGAGCAGCTATGAAAAGTGAACAAAGCTTAGCCATTTTTTTGTTCTCTTGCTTTCTTGGTTTGAAGAGAGAATTTTGAGAGGTGAGATGATTATAGGTGAAACAAAAATGGATGAATTTATGGAGGAAATAGAAGAGATGCTATTTGAGTTGGTGGGGGTTGAATTTGGGTGGACTTACAGATAATTTCGTGTCAATCCCATATCAACCAGTTAATTTCAGACGTGTAGGGGTGAAGTTTTAATTACTTTGTATACTTGACTTCAGTAGATATATAATATATGATATCATATCAAATGAAAATGGAAAAAAATGATTGCTTTGTAAGAGAAAAATCTGAAGGAAAATCCCAGTGTGAAGATTTTTGCAATTTTTGCAATTTTTGTGCTTTGTACTCCATGCATGAAAGTAACTAAAGGCATTTAATGTGAGATTTAGTAATCCAGGTGTTTCCCATTTTGACTGTTCTATGTTTGTCAAGTGATTTAGAGGTTACATGTATCACAACTTTTAAGGATGTTGTACCAAATGGGCCACAGCCCAATAACATCCTATTCAAGCTCTTGATGTTATGAAAAGTACTTCAGGATATTGTTTCAGCATAGGTTTTGGAGTTTCATCATCAAGCTCTACTTTTACACCGGATCATATGTCGAGTTATCTGTTCAAGCTTGACGATTTATTTGAAAATGGAGAGGTTTTAAATAAAAATAAAAATCTAAAAAATAAGTTTGGGTAAAAAATAAAACTTATTTTTTTAAACGGATTGGGTTTCGAGTAGGATTTTTCCTTGACCCGACCTGAATCAATTGTTTTGTTTTCATTTCGTTATTATATTGCTACTATTTTGTTGTTATTATTTGGATATTATATAACTATTGTTTTATTGTTAATTTTTTATTATTTTACAGGCATCTGATTGCTAAGTTGCAACTATTTTAGCGTTAGTTAATATAAAGATTTTTTAATGTATTTGATGTATTATATTTTTTAAATTTATTTTTAATTAAAAAATAATCTATACCGGCAAGCTAAGTTGGACTTGAATTTAACATTTTTAATGTGGGTTAAGTTTGAATAAAATTTTAAACTCATTTTTCAAGTTAGGTTCAAACCTAAAATTTTGTATCGATCTAGGTCATGATCAGATCTATTGTAAGGGAAGTACTAAAAACTGGGAAAATAACTTTAGTTTACTACAAGTATAACGATCAACTAGCAGATCTATATACAAACAACTTCTAGTTAGCAAGTTAATATTAGGTTTTTATGTTTAAGTATAGTAATTTTATCAAATTTGATGGTCAAACTGATTATTCATGAAAATGCCCTCAATAGTTTTGCATGTAAAGCAAATGATTAAGTAAATACTAGATTACTGATTACCTAAGATTTCCCCAATATTAAGTTGTGTTAAAGAAGTATTTGTATTATATAAAACATTTTATATTATCAGGTAATCTAAACAGTTTGTAGTCCATATAGTCATAATGAGCAAATGATTGTAGTTAGGATTATCATTATGTCGTCTATAAGTCCAAATGGAGAGATAATTTGTTTTGACTATTGAAGCTGAGTTGACTCCCAAGATAAAAACATATAGATATGATTGTCTGGATTAACAATGCTTTGGATAATACTCAAGTTGAATTAATTTATTCGTGATATTCGTTATGTGACTTCTAAAATCCTAAGTAAATAAATGACTACTGTATTGAAAACCTATTCATCTCAAAATAGTAAACTAAATGTCGATACATTGACTACTGTATCTTACATATCAAGTGTAGGATACCATTAAAAAATAATTAAAATAATAATATAAAACATAGCACGAGTTAAATAATTAAAATATATGTCTCGTTTTATTAAATTGGTATTATAAATTAATCAAATATCAACTCAATTGATAATTAATTAATTATAATTATGAATATATATTTATCTTTTTACATAATTGAAATCTAAAATGTATTTTTTTAAATGATCACACTTCATAGAATTTGAACTTGAAATTACTTAATTTTTAGCAATTCAATCATACCATCACAATCAAAATTTCATTTTTCATTTAGATGGATTTCATATGTATATATATAAATAAAATGGATGTACTATAATCTTTTTAATATCTTTTATACATGTTATATCGTTAATAAATTTTTTTAAACTCCACAAACGAGTTAAGGGTTTGACAGTGTCATATTTATTATAAATTTATTGCACCCTCAATCCGTTAATAAAATTTAAAAACTTTCACTATTGATAGTGATTTTATGGAACTAATTTAAAAAAAAATTTAAATAGGTTGAGCTTGAATCTGATAATGACCTTTTGGTGAAAATAATTTTGGCTAGTAAATTTATTGATAGTCATTATATGGAATTACGGGTTAGTCATACGCTGATACAAAAGACTTGGAAAGTATGTATTCACTCATATTCCCCAGAGTTCACAATGCAATTACAAATTTCATGACCAAACATATTACTACAGGCTTCACAAATATTCAGACGTTCTTCGAACCCCCTCAAGTTATTCGAGAGTTAATTTAAAAGAATAATATAAATTTTTTATTTCATATTTGTTATTATAATCACTTAATCTTGTTTTATTTTTAAAAAAAATTTAATTACCATACATATAGATATCAATTTCTAGTTATCTAATCATGCATGGACAATAAATTTTGTCCAAAGCTTGACTTGTTGCTCAATTAATTTTGTGATATTACATAACAACTACCGCTATTGTAATTCTTTCCATATTTAGCTCTACATTCCCAAATTAATTGCACTAATGAAAAATCAATTCCCCATATATAAAATTCAATTAATCTCTCCCTTTCTCTTCTCCATAAATAAGTTTAGGGTTGTTAACTATTTGATAGAAATAATAAAGATAAGGCTACAAAAAAAAGTGGGGTAACCAATGATTAGACTCCTCACTTCACTTGTGGGTCTCATCATTATCCTCTATTTCTTCTTTACTATGGTAGGCTCAATAAGGACCCAAATGAGAAAATATATAATTTCACCTGAAAGTATCATCCTAACATTTTCTCTCTCATCCCTCTTTTAAATTCTCACTAGAGAGGTCGATTGAATCTTAACTCGATTGATATTAATATTTTTATTAGTATAAGAGGACTTGAGTTCAAGTGCGTTGAAGCGCATTATTCTCCTACTTAAGGGTTGGGGAGAATTATGGATAGCTTTAAGTATTGTATCAAAAAAGAAATCCTCACTAGAGAGAGAAATATTATATTGTCATGTGAGTCGATATTCGGCCACTCGATCAAATATTACACATTTCTCACCTATTATTATTATTAGAGGTGAATTTAGAAAAAAAAAAATTAATAGGGATTGGAATTTAATTATATTTTTTTATAGATTAAAATGTAAGTTTGTCATGTATTAATTTATAAATTCATCATTTTTAAGGGATTAAGTAATTTTTTTATTTTTACAGGGGTTAAAATATAATTTTACTATATATTAATTTATAATTTCTTTATTATTAAGATGATTGAATTGAAAGTTTTTCATTTTGGAAGGCTAAACTTCAATTTTACTATATATTAATTTATGTATATTCTCTACTCATAAAAAGACTGATTTGAAATTATTCATTTTTTGGGACCAAGGCCCCTTGTGATGCTTTTTCTTTAATGAAATTAGCGTTTATGATTAAGAAAAAATAAGAATTCAAATGATTGGCCAAAAAAATTGGGAGTTCTTGAATTTATTATCAATCTTCAGTGCAAGATGTAATTTAAGTTAAACTCATTAACCAAGTTTTGACCTCATTCTTATGAATAAGGGTGAAGGTGGGAATTTTTTTTTTTTTGGGGGGAGGACGGCGAAATTAAATTTTAATTTTTACGATAGTGAAAATATAATTTCACCATTTGAATAGTTTATATCTTTATAATTTTTAAAGGATTAAATCAAATTTTTATCATTTTTAAGGGGGTCAAAATGTAATGTTACCTTCATTAATTTAAAATTTTAAAAGATTTAAAAAACGTTAATGAAAATTTTTTCGTTTTAGGGGCGGGGCTCTTGCCAGCCTCCTTGGCTACATCTTGCCTATACGTAGACTAATTGAACACAAAGAATTTTTTATTTACAACAATAATGCACTAAAATAAGTTGCTCAAATGAGCAAGTTAAGTGCTTTCTATCTCATGCTTTTAGTAAAACAAGCCTTCTATTAAATAAGTTTATCTCGACTTGTTAATTCTTCAATCGATGTGAACTTCAAACTCCTAGAAAATTGCTTGAGTATGTCTTCAATAAAAAAATAAATATCAAATATCTTTTAGAAATAAAGATCTCTTTTTAATTAAGGAAACTTGATAATGTTGAAAGTTAGTCCTTACTTGATTGATTTTCTTCACTTTTCAATCTGATAAATTGATATTAAAAATCCTCAGAGATATGCATTAAAAAGATACAAAACTTTTTGATCAAAGTTGTCAACACATATATCGAAAATTATACTACAATGTAGATGCAGACTAAAAATTAAATAAATAGAAATAAAAAAATAAATTTTAATTAAATTTAAAGTCAAATCGAATTAATCTTCTAAAAAATAAGTAAATCACTCTCAACATTGCTGCAATTTTTTTTTTCTTTTTCCTGATTTCAACTTGCCAGTTGCTACTTTCCTGTTTGAATGTACATGGTTATTATTCTATCTGTAGTGGAGTTTTTTGACTCCACCAACAGGGTTCAATAAATGTCACGTGTTTATTTTATTTTTTAATATTAGTTAAGGATACATAGCAGTATTTCATCCCTGTTTGAAAAGTTTTTTAATTTTATTATCTGTATACCAAATAAATTTCCATATATATACATATGTTTAATTATATTAAAATTTCGAATAAATTATAAAAATTTCGACAATTCGAAATTAAATATTTATCAACTACCATACCCATCACTCCTTCACTAAAAAAAATGGTGATAATGAATAAAAAGGGCATAAGTAGGAATTAAATTTATTATAGTAATAATTAAACAAACAACCATAATTATAACTTTAAAAGGGACACCCAAACCACTCTTCTCTCCTTTTTTCCTTAGCCAACTTCAAGGCTTTTGATCATAATTATTCATGGTCATGGCAGCCACCACCACTAACTGCTCACATTTCTTCAATCTCCGATCAAACGACGACGAAGCCAAACTGGTCCGTCCGTCACCACCCACCGCTCACGGCTCACCAGCTGCTTCTGGGTCTGGGTGTGGAAAGCTCGACGGTGTCGTCATGTGGTTCGTCAACGGCGTGGCGACTGTATTCTTTGCATCGTTAGAACGGTGTTCTTGCGTCCGTATAACCACGGCAGATGATGGCGAGGAAGCGAATGACGTGCCGTTGATTCACGGTGACGGGAACGTCAGGCTTGACGCCGGAACCACGAGGAGGAGGACTGCAGGGAAAGGACTGTTTCTTCAAGACTAAGGGGTTTTAAGAAATATATTTGGTAAGTTAAATACGATGATGGAGTTCTTTTACATTTGTGAATGTTCTAGCGGGATTATATGGTTGTTCGGAAGGATATTTTTACTTCTTTTTATTTTTATTTTTTGCAATAAATGTTTTTACTTTTGTTGTTTATGAATATGAAATTGAAAAATAAGAAGAATTTATTCCGTGAAATACTTCCAAGGTCTTATATTATTAAGAAAATAGATAAATTAGTTTTATACGTTAGGTTAAAAAATCAATTGGTCTTTTTTGCTTAAAATTTTATTTATTGTACTGTTATTTTGATTAATTTATTTATTTATTTAGGTCTCAAAATTATTATTATTTTTTTTAAATTAATTTTCTTTATATATTATTTAGTATTTTATATTTTTTTAAAAAGATAAATTTTATAATTTTTAAAAATTATTTTGAATTATTTTGTAATTTTTGTTGAGAGAGAGATCAATTTGTTCATTTTCAAAATTAACATGGATCAAAGGGATATTTAAACTAATCTATTATTCAAATTATTCAAATTGTAAAATTCAACTAGTCTCGAACTCGAAACTCGGATTACTTATTTAAGTTGACTTGAATAACTTAAACAACTCGATTCGATTAACTTGAAATTCAATTTTTTTTTTTGAATTCAATCGAGTTTTACTCACCTTTAAGTTGAACCGGTTCAATCATCGATCTGATTAAAAAATCATTGATGCTATTGATATGGTAAAATTACTTAATTTTTAATTTTGTTATTATGAAACTTACTTCGTGAGATTAAATATTTTTTTTTTGTGATATTTAAAAAAAAAAATCAAGTTATTCGCGCTTGACATTATTCAAACTTCTCGAAGCTAAATGAGAGTATTCAAGACTGCTTAAAAAGTGTTTGTTTATCCGGCATCTAGACTAACAACATTTGAAATGATATTAGAGTTGGATTGCCATATATAAAGAACACATACATTCAATTTTCCATGCAAGGAAACAAATATAACACTGAAAGATGTCATTTAATTAATCGATTTTTCAATCGACGAGTTGTCAATAATCGAGATAATAGCGACGACGTAAAGTTAAAATGTTAGTGACTGTCGGGTGCTGTGCCATCTAAGAAAGAAAAAGATTTGAACAAGAATCAAGTGAAATGTACATGGTTGAAGAGACTTGTCAAATTGTCTTCTCCATGTAATGCAACAGTGGAGGAGATGTATGATATGTCGAAGCTTGGATGCTTCGAATGATAGGAGGATTACTTTCAAACAAGTCTGGCAACAAAGTTCATATAATGTAACTTTCTCTATTAGAATCTTTTGTTACGATCGATACATTCAACAAGGGAATTAATGACTTTAACATATTTATACAAGGCACTTTGTAGGGCAACTCGACATCAAATCAACATAATAAATGGCTGTTTTTTGCTTCTATAGATTTGGGCGTGGAAATGTGGTTAACGATTGTCCCTTCCTAACCATGAGAATTCCCTCTTATTAGAAGGTAAAATATAATCATACTAAATATCTTAAAATGTATTAAATGATAAATATTAATAATTTCTCTTACCATTTAATATTTGAACAAATTTAGGGATCGCTTGGATCAAATCGATTATCGAAAGGACCTTACTTGGATGGAAGGGAAATTGAATGGTTAGTTGATCAAGAAGTATGTCAATGTTATATTTGTATTCAATGTAATTATTATTCTTATAAATTAATATAATTGTATTTTTAAACATGTTTGCAATTTTTTTAGAGGTCGTACGGACAACACAATTATTATCGTTCTATGCATGACAACATACGAGCACTCTGTGTTGTGGAGGTTGCAAGCACTCAACATTTGTTTACACATCATGGAGTGACACCATCTTAATCAAATGAATTATATATTTTATTTGGTCTTAAAACAATATTATCTATTCAATTAATAACGGCAAGCGCACAATAATTATAATAAAATAAATCTGTTAAAAAATATTTTAAAAATAATAACTCAAATTTGAATAAAATATATATCCACTTGCAAACCTCAAATGACTAAAAAATAATTCAAACTTAAAACTATCCGAAAATTTTCAAATACAAAAATTGTCGGATCAAAAATTAAATAAACGACACCGTGTAAGCCCCGAAGGCACATCCTTTTTACCGCTTTTAAACTGTCTATGGTTTAAACAAAAGAAAAAGTCCTCTCTCTCTCTCTCTCTGTCTCTCTCTGTCTCACACATCAGCACGCAGAAGGGAAGTTACTGCCACGGTGCAGCATCAGAATCCGCCACCGTTTTGGACTACCTTGAAATCGTCGCCTTAAATTCCCCAATCCGTCGCCGAAAAAAAATCTTTAGTGAAGGCCAACTTGATTTGACGGCACGTTAAAGTGAAAAATATTTCAAAAAAAGGGGAAATTTTTTTAAGCGATGATCCAAATTGGAGAAGAAATCCCTTCGAGGTAAAAGACATTGAAATTAGGGTTTAAATTTTTATTTTATTTCTTCAATAATTTCGAATTTTAATAACAATGTTTCTATTTTTTATGTTTTGCGCTAGGTTTGAGTTACTGAGCGTGGTTAGAAAACACTCGAATTTATTAGGGAAAACAACGGTGGATGAGCAAGATGCTACCGACGTTGAAATGGACGGTAAATTTTGGCATGATGTCTTCGATTTGTATTTCGTTAGGGGTAAGGAATCGAGAGGTCGACAAGATGATGATCTCATATTTTTCGTTCGGAAATGGGTATGGAATCTCGATCACTTTTTTTTTTTTAAATTAATTATTTTTTGGAATATTAAGCTAATTGCTTCTATTTATGATGTTATAGAAGGGGCATGGTTTTAACGAAAGTGAGGAAAGTGTTGCTCCTTACTTTGTACGCAGGTGGGCACCTGAGGTAAAAGAAAGTCAAAAACCAACTTGAATCTGAATTTAAGTTTTCTGGTTTAAGTTGATTCCATTTCAATTCATTAGCTTTCATAGCCTTTTGGTATAATGCTGTAGGTGCAAATTCTGGGTACCTTTATTACAACTTAGTATAATTTGTCTTTACTTTTTTTGAAACAGTTAGATAAGTTAGTTGGTGACAGTTTATCGGTTGTGGATTGGCGGCGCTCATTTTACTTGAATATGATTGCCCATACTTCGTACTCTGTAACAGTGGCGATTTGCAGGCAATTTCTTTACTTCAATGTGTTGTGTCTTATCTATACAATGTGATACATATTTTAGTTATTTTGCCGAATATGTTGTTACAATCATAATGGTGGATGCTTTCACCCTGGTGAACTAATTTCCTGTCTTTGAATTTGAAATTTGAAGTTTAGTGGTTAAACTTGAACTATGAGTTAACCTTCTCTTTTTCCAGTCACACTGTCCTTAGAAATCATCAAGTGGGGCAAGATACACCATTATCTGCTATCTACAAGGTAATTCCTGCTTTATTGTAGCTAATGATGTCAGTAACCTTTTGGATGATATTTATATCTCTAACTTTTTGGAACTGTTCTTTTGTACTTAATATCTGTCATCATGGAGGAAAAGAAAAAGAAAAACTGACCGAACTTGTTGAAAAATGTAGGAATAAACATGTAACTATTGCTTCTAACATGCTGCGTGAATTACTGAATTCATCCTCCCTGTATAAGCTATATAGCCTACAAATTTTTGCAATTTGAATCCTAGAACTTGAATTATTTTTTATGTTAAGTCAAATACTGTTACTTGAAAGGATTGCTTAATGTCCTTGCCAACATTGGATGCTGCATTATCTGATTGTGAATTTTTCTTCTGCTGTCCTGCAGGTTGTGAAGACTGTTTATGCATCTCCCAGTCGAGTAAATTTTCATTTGGACTCAAAAAAGGCAAGCCTTTCTATTTCCAGTAAATCATGCTGACATTGAGATTTTCTTCAATTTTTTGGCATGCTCACTTGCATGGATACAGGAAGTAGAGACAACACCTGCCTATCCGGACATCTGTTTTGCAATAGATGATTTTGACTCTACTTTTGATGCAGTGGTAAATGCTTTCACTTTCTTTATAAAGTTACCAATTATATTGTTGCATAAATGCACATGTTATTTATCCTTTTAATTTTTCTCAAATTAATTTATTTATGATGAAATTTTTAATTAAGTACTTTTTGCAAAGTGCAAGTTTCTAATGGTATATGGTTTTCAACTTGGCTGGTATTACTGACTTCCTCTTGCAACCCATTTTAAAAGCATAAGCTAACGGGAAAGTTAGAACTTGCTATTTTGAAGATGTATAAGTACCAAAGTCACTTCTTTGTTTGTTCATTTGCATCCTTTCTTGGTTATACTGTTGTGCTGTTGTTCTTTGTTAATAATGAAATTGCTGGATTTTATGGAAAGTAAAAATGTTTTGGTTAATTGTAGGACCTCCAATATATCACACTGACATTTTTCTTCTCATGCAGGTCTTGACAGAAACAGATCATTGCTATTGTGTTCTTCTTAATGCTCTTGATGGGGCAGCTTTTCCTAGTGAAAAGGATACAAATGATAGCAGTTCCAGTAACAAAGTACCATTGAGAGTAGATACTAATTCTATGAAGACGAAAAATAGTAAGGTTTGGGTCCTTTCTCAGCTTTGTGATAAATTATGTGTATTGATTCCATGATCAACCAGAGTCTTCACTTATGAAGGAGGTACTTACAACTGCTTGTTTTTTTTATGTTAACATAAATGATGGAAGTGGTATAAAATTGTTTTTCCTGACATTTGTTACATTTTAATGATGCCAACTTGGAATATTTTATCATCGTGAACTAGTTTTGTATATGTAAGTTTTAAACATAATGTTAGCATCAAATTGGCTGATGCCATTGATTCTGTGAAAAGCTGCTTAGGAATAGTATGCATGCAACCGTACTTTGAAGATCAGTTTGCTGATGACATGCTGCTAATTGTTATTGCAGCTCACACTTTTTTCTGGATTTGTCAGCTATCAAATGGTCCGGGATGCATATGATGGTACACTACCTGGAATCAATCTTTCCAAGAATCGCCTTCTGTTTTTGTTCTTTCAGAATTTTGCAAAAACCTAGCTCATGATCTGATAAATATGTTCTGGTTGTGTTTATGTGAATGTGAGAAATTGATTGATATGTTAAACACGTTCTGTTTTACTATAGTTTTACAGCGGGTTGACACCCTTGTTGGTGCCTTTTAATCAACATATTCTTCATTTATCAAAAATAATCATGGTCTGTGGAAAATATGCACATTTAGTCTTTAAACTTGCAGTTGATTTCATGTCGAGTAAGCCTGGTCTAGTTTAAAGGGTGCAATACATGTTGACTGCTTAACTTATGTTCTAAACAGCTTAGCTTTTAGTTTATTCTTAATGTATTCTTCATGCGTATTTAGTTCTCATCTCATTTCATTCTGTCTTTTTTTCTCAGCTGGGAGTTCTGGATTTGGTAGTCTTCTATCAATGGGTCATTCCTCTGGCAAAAGAGACAGACTTTACATGAAAGGTCCTGGAGGACGCGGGGAAGTTGAAGTAGCTGTTTCTGGTGTCGTAGGTCAGTAAGAAATTCATCTTAGAAACTATCCTCTAAAATTCAGTTCCTTCTTTGTTTCTTATTTCTCAATGCTTATGTAGATTATTAAAACTGTAAAATCCCAAATTTCCAGTGTTGAATTCATTAATCATTATGTGAATGATGCATGCAAATATCCATTCATACACTGAATCTATCTTTTCTCTATCAGACCAAAGCAAGGAAGATTCAGGTCCTTTTTCACCCATTATATCAAAAAAGGGTTTCGGACTTGGCTCCATCGTTCGTAAAGCAGCTTCTGTTGCATCTGTAGCAGCAAAGAACGCTTATGCAGCGGCTTCTGCCACTTCATCTTCTGATGAAGAAATGATACCTCTCAAATGTTGCTTAATGTCTATAACATTGCCTTGGGAACACATTGCTTATGATCTTTTGTTCAAGGTAAAGATCAAATTTTATAAATTGCATTTGCTGCCTTACTGATTTCTCTGCACACCAATGAACACTTCTAGCTTCCATTTTTGGTTCTTACAGGGAAGTCCTCCGGTGAATTTGTAGATTTCCCGTATTTCTTGTTGCCGAAATCCACGGAACTTACGAGTAGAAGCTACCTGCCGGTAAATGTCCAAAATGTTTCCACCATCCAGAGCATGAAAGGAGATTATCTTTTATCTCTATATACATTGGTGCTGGGTTTTTGAGTGTTTTTAAGGGTGTATGATGAAATAGTGTACATTATTTATTGTAAATCCTAGACTGTTATTTGTGATGCTTTCATTGTATCAGATTCTTTTCACATTCTTTGTGAATTCCAAGGTTTCACTCCTTCCATTTGCATGGGTATTCCTTCTTTGCATATTTATATATGGGTCTAATTCTGGGTTTAGTCTCTTTATTATACTGAAATTTGTGATTTAATCATTTTTATTCTGACATAATTTGGTCTTGTTAACTTAAATGGAATAGATTTTTCCTTACCTTTTAGTTGATATGTAAATTATTTTGAATTTACTAATGTTATTATTATAAAAGTAAAAAATCTTGAATTATGTAAAATCAAAGGGATTAAATTTTAAATTTCAACATAGTAGAGGGGTTAAACACAGAATTAGACCATATATAAAGGAAGGTTTTTTTAACATTAATCTCAATTCTCATAATATTTTTTTTTTATACAATGTTTAGAATTATTCATATTTTTTCTCCATTTTTAAATAGGAGAATAATGTGTTTTAGCGCACTTAAACTCACGTTTTTTTGCACAGACAACAATACAGATGTCAATTAATTTAAGATTCAATCAACATATATAAAGGGAGTTAATAGAGCAGTAATGTGATGATATATAAAGGGAGTTAATAGAGCAGTAATGTGATGATAAATGATTTTCGTTTTTGCTTTTGATCTTTGGCGACAATATAATTAAAAATTGACGTAATTAATTTGAATTTAATAAAATAATTTTAACAATTGCACTAAAAATTAAATTCCTAAAAATAAAAATAATATATTTAAATTTAAATTTAATAAAATAAATAAATAAAGGGCTAAACATGGCTAAAATATTGGCCCAAAACTTTTGGTCCAAGAAATACCATTAATTTTGGATCCAAGCCCACCAGTCAAAAAGTAACGAAAACGGTCAAAAAAACTTCCATTAGGGGCTTCCCAATGAACCCAAATCAATTCAAATTTAATTCTCCTTTTAAACAAAGCATAAAATCCCGCCTCTTTCTCTCTGCAACCCCAACGTTCTAAAACACGAACAAGAAAAAAAAAAAAAAAGCAATGGCCGAGAAGATCTGTGTAGCTGTGAGAGTACGACCTTCGATCTCTGAAGAATCTCCTTCTGGGACTTTCTGGAAAATCGAAGATAATCGTATCTCTCTTCACAAGCTTCATGGCACTCCCATTTCTGGCCTCTCTTACGCTTTCGGTAAATCTCAGTTCTTCCCCTCTTAATCCCCCCCTTTTATTTTTTCCCATCCTTTTTAACTCTAATTCTTTTGTTTTTTTTGTTCATAGATCATGTATTCGATGAAAGTTGTTCAAATTCAAAGGTTTATGAGCTTCTTACCAAGGATGTTATTCATGCCGCTGTCGATGGCTTTAACGGTTCGTCTTTTTTTCGTTTTTCTTTTCAGCCCTAATTTTGATAATATGTTCAAAAATTTGATCGATTAGAAAAATGTTTTTAGGGACCGCATTTGCGTATGGACAAACGAGTAGTGGTAAGACCTTTACTATGAATGGTTCATTGAACGATCCAGGAATTATTCATCGAGCTGTTAATGATGTGTTTCAGAAAATACAGATGGTAATTTAAATCAATTAGTTTATTATTTTTTTTAAATTGAGGTTTTGATATTTCAAAATTGAAGCTTTGAATGGTGTTGAATTATATTCTCAGATTTCTGATCGGGAGTTTCTCATCCGAGTTTCTTACATGGAAATTTATAATGAAGAAATTAACGATCTTTTCGCTGTAGAGAATCAGAAATTGCCGATTCATGAGAGTTTGGAGGTCAGCCATTGATTAAACTCGTTAAAGTTTCAATTGTTTATGGTTAAAATATGCTATTAGCCCCTGTACTTTGCTGAAATTGTGGATTTAATCACTCTACTTTAATTTGGTATTTTTAGTCTTTGTACTTTTCGAATTAATCAATTTTAGTCATCACCAAATGATAAAGGTCAAGTTCATTAAGTCAAGTTATGCTATTTCTAAAATCTGATACAGCAAACATATTATCATATATATGTAATCATGTTAGCTTGTTATTTCATATATTACTCACTAAAAATCTAATTAAGAGATTAACGACCATAATTTGCTTCAAAATTGAAATTTCTAAATTTGAAAAGTATAGAGATTTAGAATGATCCAATTGGAAGATATGGACTAACTATATGTATTGTACAGGACTAATTTAACCAAAAGGATTTAACTACTACTATTTGGGTCAGTATTAAATTTTAAAATTTCGAAAAGTAAAGAGACTAAAACTGATTAATTAAAAAACTATAGGGATTAAAATTGATCAAGTTAAAGTACAGGGACTAATAGCAGAATTTAGCCATTGTTTGTCCATAAACCATAAAGTAACTGTTGTTTCTTGTTTTTTTTTTTTTTTCAGCGAGGGATTTTCGTTGCGGGTCTCAGAGAAGAAATTGTGAACAATGCTGAACAAGTGATAAAGCTCCTAGAGTCAGGAGAAGGTCCTTTAAATTGCTTGCTTTTTTTACCCTTAGTTTTATATGACAGTATTTTTTTGCTAATAGTTACTTTTCCCACAGTTAATAGGCATTTTGGTGAGACAAATATGAATGCACGAAGTAGTAGGTCTCATACAATATTCAGAATGGTATGCTCTTTTAAAATATTGCTGAACATGAATATTACTCTTATTTATTAGTTGAATGAATATGTGTTATGTTTCTTTTACATGACTAGGTGATAGAAAGCAAGGGAATTGATACAGGCTCTGGTGATTATTTGAGCAGCGATGCCATACGCGTGTCGGTTTTGGTTTGTATCTCATCATACTTCAAATCCATTTTTCTTTTATCCAATCTCTACTTTGTCTCGTTAATGTTTCATTCATTTCTTTGGTAGAACTTGGTAGATTTGGCTGGTTCTGAGCGAATTGCTAAAACTGGAGCTGGTGGAGTACGTTTGAAGGAAGGAAAGTATATTAACAAGAGCTTAATGGTTCTTGGTAATGTAATTAACAAACTTAGTAATGGTGCAAAACAAAGGTATAGTTCTTATCATCTGTGAAGTAATTTCATTTGTGTAGGATAGAATAACCATGTTCTAACCATATGGCTTATTGACAAATACAGGGCACATATTCCTTATCGTGATAGTAAATTAACCCGCATACTCCAAACTGCTCTAGGTGGAAATGCAAAAACTTCAATTATATGTACTGTAGCACCAGAAGAGGTAGCCTTCCTTTTAGTGTGTGCCTATGGCGTGTTCACAGAGCATTTGGTTTAATTGTGATGTCATATGTTTAGGTCCACGTTGAGGAAACTAAGGGAACTCTCCAGTTTGCTACCAGAGCTAAGCGCATTACTAATTGCGCTCAAGTGAATGAGGTTTGTCCAACTTTCTTTTATTGGACCAAATTACAGTCTAATTTATGGATCTCCAGCTCTAGTCTACTATATGAAAAACAAGAATAATATTCCACTTTGCTTCTTATCAGTTTTGTTTGATTTGGGATGAATTTGACATAAAACTAATCATGGTGAACCTGTTTGTAGATATTGACAGATGCAGCCTTACTGAAAAGGCAACAGTTAGAGATACAGGACCTGCGCAGGAAGCTTCAGGTGAGGCTCAGGTCACATATACTATTAATAGAGTCTTAAAAAGCTATCTAACATTGTTTAACTTTGTTCAGGGGTCTCGTTCTGAAGTACTGGAGCAAGAGATATTAAAGCTGAGGAACGACATGCTTAAGGTTCATTAAATTTTTTTATTGTTCAACCTGCATTAGCTTCTTGTGTCACAAATTATTAGCATATACATATAATATATTTTTTGTCTACTTATATTCCAATTTGCAGTATGAACTAGAACGTGAGAAACTTGAGATGGAACTGGAAGAGGAAAGAAGATCACACAAGGAGCGCGAACAGCGTATTAGAGACCAACAGCTGAAGATAGAAAATCTAAGTAGTCTAGTTTCAGATGGTGATAGATGTTCTAGTCAGGTACACTCTGTCTGTTTGTGGTTCCTACAAGATCAAACACCTTATCTGTGTATCCTCTAGCAACATTACTTGGAAACCAAGGCAATTTAACGAATTTAGTTTTGGTGAGGGCAGGATTCCATGAAAGAAAGCCCAAAAGACGAATGCAACGACTTAAAAACCCCTTGTTTTAAAGAGACTAGCAACAACACCTTCGTTGCCATGCGATCAAATTATTCAGAATTACCGGATTTCAGTCCTCTTCCAGATTCTTTTAGCAATGTAGCTGATGAAGACACTTGGTTCAAAATGAACAAAGGCTACATTGCAGACCTTGATTCACTCCAAACTACTCCAGCAACAAAAGTTCAATCATTTCCACCCCAAGATATAACTCCTGTGAGTCGACATTCCAAGTCTTTTTTTTTCTTCTTGCAATTTTGGTTTTCTATTAATGCCTTTAAATGTGATAAATGGTGGTCATAAGAACAGCTGCATAAATTTATCATAAGAACAGCTGCATAAATTTAACTTACTTTATGAGTTGCATTGTCAGGATTGCTCAAATGATAACTACAAACTAGAACTCCAAAATCTCAAGACACAGCTAGAATTTGTCATCAAAGAGAAAGATGAACTCCAGGTTAGTATGTAGCTTACATGCCAATTATTTTTCTTGATTAACTGTTAATCTTTCAAATGCATGAAGTTAGAAAAGGTAAGTTATCATTCCAGAAAGATTATTGTTTCCTATTGATTGGTACGTAGCATTGGATATTTCTGCACAATGAACCTCATTGCTAAAACATAATTTTGTGCAAAACCCGAAAATCTAGCCCGATAAACCCGAACCCAAACCTAACACGACTCCATTTGATCACAAATCGCTAATCCAAACCCAGATTAACCCGAAACTAGTTTAATTCAAACTGAACTTGGCCCCAAATCCAAAAAGAATCGGTCTGGAAATATGACCGAACAAGTAAACCAAACTGACCTGAAATGACTGAAACTCAAAATGACTTGGCCCGAAAATCTTAAATATCAAAACCAAATGACCCGAATCCGAAATAATTTGTAACTGAAGTTGACCCAAATTTGAAATCATTCCAACCTAAAATGACTCAAATTTTAGAACTTGAAATAATCCAATCTAGATTGATTGACCCAAAACCTAAAATTTTCTTGATTTTCTTGATGGTACTTTTCTATGTTCTAACAGTTCCAAGCTTGACATTCACAGAGAAAACATGAAGAAGAAGTAGAAATAAAGAGCAGATTAATGGGAGAAATATCTGAACTTAAACAAGAACTAGATCTCAGCAACAATTCTCTAGAGTCTTCAAAACAAAGATACGGCAGCTTGGAAAGAGAATTTCAACAGTTGAAAGAAGAACGAGATTCATTGCTGCAAACAGTCTCCGAATCATCGAAGAACATAACGTTCCTAACCGATCAAAAGGAGAACATGTTGAAGGACTTGAACTGTGAAGTACAAAGAAGGAAAGATCTGGAAGCAGAGATTAAACAATTCAGTGTTGCTTTTGCTTCACGGCAGAGATCACTGGCGTCGATTCACGGTGAGTTTAAATCTAAAATTGAGAAACTGAGAGCTGAAAATCTAGTACGGTATTAAAATAAATAAATTGATTTCAATTATCTCCTTTGGTATTGGCATGAGTGCTTGCCATTCTTCTTTCAATCTATTCAAACTGTTTAAACCTTGGTGTTATTGGAGATACTGTAGTTGTCACCAGAACATGTTTGTAAATGATATTTTGTATCTTAGTATGATTTTTTTTTCTTGAAGAATTCTTTTAATTTTTCCGATTCATAAATAAAAAATAATATATTTTTATTTCCTCGAAGTTATATCATTTTGCATTAATAGTATGATTATTTGTCCACTTAAAGTTAATCTCTTTTTATTTTCAAGAATTTTATGTCTTTGAATTTAAAAATTTTATAATGATTGTTTTTACTCTTAAAAAAATTACTTTAAATTAATTTATGTGACATATTAAAATTAATATGTATAGTTGGTAGTCATGTGATAATAAAAATGATGTTAAAAGCTTTAATATTTTACGGTTAAAAACTCAATTAATATAATAATACTTTAAAAACTCAATTAAAATGATTTTAAGTTAAGAATTCAAGAGATTTGGTATGATTAACATTTTTTTTATGGAAAGAAAGAAGAAAAGTAATTAAACTAACGTCTTCTTCATTGGTTTAATAAGATTTACGATAGAATTTTCTATGTTGACTTGATAATCATGATATTTATTATTTTTTATGTAATTTAAATTTAAATTGAACTGACTGCTAATATTTTGTTTTTCTCTTTTAATTCACCAAAAATATAATAATAAGATTGTGATGGAAGGAGACAAGGCCCCATGTCCTATCCCATCGATGATATATGGGTTTTCCTCATCACCAGGGTCATTGGACGCCCACTGGTTATGATGTTCCTATAATTAAATCCATCAGTTCACAAAAAAAAAAAATTGTATTAGTTAAATATAAACATTAATATTTTAGTTTCTGAATTTTATATTAGTCATAAAATTTGATATGTTTTTAATTCGTCTCTGAATTTTATTTTTGTTAAAATATTATATGATTTGACATATTAAATTTTTACTACATTATTATTTGAAAATATAAAAAATATATATAATTTAAAAAAATAAAAAAATTATAAAGAACTTATACTTATTTTTTTTTAATATATTGATGTGATTATATGATAATATTTGTTCATACTTTCTTAATCCTTTGATAAGGCACATATACCTTACACACACAAATACTCGAACTTAAATCTCTTAGGATGAATAACATACTTTTTACCATTGGAACCATCCGTTGGGTTTAAGTTATACCTATTTTTTAATTCAAGCAATGCTAAATCTTCGCACCTTAATAGAGAGTCCAAATTCAGGATTCAATTTTGACAAATCACAATTAATTTACTTTGTTACATGTATTTTTTAAAATTTTGGTATTTAAGTTTGATAATTAGTCTACTTTAATAACTGATTTTAGATTTCGTATATCTTTTATGACCAAAAAATGAAAAAAAATAGCATTTATCAATCTCATAATGCAAGTCTTCATAAATACATGGATTCCAAATTTAGGGACTAAGATAAAAAAAAATGTCAAGTTCAAATATAAAAGTGGATCAAAAATATAAATACCAAAATAACCATAAATACTAAATTAAAGGATAAAAAATGAAATTAACGCAATATATGTGTGGTGTTAGATGCAACAAAATGCAATGAGAAAATTAGAACAATCAATCACGGGTGGGGAGACCAAATTATGATGTACAATTCTTATATACTTCCCATCCAACAATTTGTTTATATTCAATTTATTCCGTCAATACTATTATATATATATATTCTCGATTGAGTTTTAGTTCGATTAGTAAAGATATTTTTGTCACTGTAAGATGATGTGGGTTTGAGTGCATTGAAGCGTATTATTCTCTTATTTATGGGTTGGGACAGATTATGAATAATTCTAAGCATTATGTTTCGGTACTTTTTAAAAAATTTAAAAGTTAGTATTTATACTTTTGTTTTCAAAAATTCAATTAATTTATTTTTTTCAGATTTTAAATCTGAGGTTTAACTGTTAACATTGTTAAATTTGTTGGTGTGAACAATACTTATTTGGTAACCATGTAATTAGAAAATGACATTATAATGAATTTGAGTTTAACAGAAAATAATAATAATAATAATAATTGGACTTAAATTTTAAAATCTAAAAAATAAAAAAATTAAAATTTTGAAAATAAAAGTATAGAAATTAAATTCCAAATTTCAAAAAGTACATGAATTAATGAGATATTTTAACCCATTTAAAAAGTGGAAATTGTGGTTATTAAAATAATTATTTTTCCAGTAATTTTTCTTTTTAAAAAAAAAATACAGTTCAATCTAGATTTTTTTTTAAAATGAAAAATAATTTTGTAAGAGTGTTAATGATTTAAAATAAATGATATATGAGAAAAATATTTGTTACACTAATAATTAGTGAAACTTTTAGATTCCGCAAGTAAGATTGAGAGATTGACGATTATTTTATACAGGTATAACAAAATATTAAAAAATATGTAATAAATTTTTAAGATTATTTGTGAAATAAAAAAATAACCCATCATATATATATATATATATATTACAATGTTTAAAATGATAATGTAGATAGTTTAAAATGAGAAAATTTAACACTCTAAATCACTGCATTGAATACACTTTTACTAATTTAATTTTAAATAAAAATAAAATCATGTTTAATATTTATTTAAAGAAAACATGTTTGTCACGTGTATTGCAAAAACTATTTTTTAATTTGATACACCTTTTTAAATATAATTTAATACATTTTTACTAATTTTATTTTAAATAAAATTAAAATCTTGTTTAATATTTATTTTAAAAAATATGTTTAATTTTTTATAATTTAAAATAGTTCTAATACATATGAACAGATACTATTATGTAATTACATCAGTATATTAAAAAAATAATTTTAATACATTTTCGAATTTATGTTCATTTAAAATTTGTAATTTTATATATTAATACATGATGAAATTGTATTTTGCCCTCCAAAAATTATACAATTCTGATTTAATTCTTTTGGAAAATGTAAAGTTATAAGTTAATATAATAGTAAAGTTGCATTTTGAGTCTCGTGAAAAATTATAATTCAATCTCATTCTCCCAAAAAAAAAAATAGACTTCGTCCTTATCGAAATAACTTGAACTCAAAATGATCCGGACTTGACCTAACTCCAGAAACATAAACCTCAAACTTAAATTACTCGAAATTAAAACGATACTAACTAAGCTTACTTGAAAATTTTAAAATTTGAATCGACCTAATTCGAATTGATTTGATCTAAAACTAACCCGATTCACCAAATTGAAATATCTAATTGGAATGGGTTTCAAAAAAAAAAAATTTCCAATTAGCTTTATTCTATTATTTTATCATATCAGTCCATCCAACAAAAGTTTAAAATCTGAAAAACCCCAGTCCCCATAATCCATAACACAACAACACAAACAAAGAGTGAAAAAAGGGGTTAAATTGTAATCCAAGTAATTCCACAACAGTATAAATAACATAGATTCTCCTTTCAAAAACCCTGAATCCATACCCTTCTGATTTTCTGATAAACCAAATCCCCAAGTAAAAGATGCTCCCACTTTTTGGGTAAATTATATCCAAGGTCACTAAACTATTTGTGAATTTAAGCTTTGGTCACTCAATTTTAAAAAAAGTTACAAAATAGTCACTAAATTATTGGAAAGTTTTCATTTTTAAGTTCAGTGATCATTTTGTAACTTTTTAAAGTTGAGTGACAAAAATATGAACGTACTAATAATTTAGTGACATTGGATGTATTTTTTTTTTTTACTTTATAAACAAAAATCATATCATTATTGAGGCCTCTCTCAAATCATTTCATAAAAAAGACGAAAAGAATGAAAATGAAAGTCATTATGTTCTCAAAATATCATATTGTAAATGTTAAGGTTTGTTTGTTTCACTTAAAATGACTTTCGAAAAATGATTTACTTTTCTGAAAAAATTAATATTTTTTTATTACATGGATTGTTTGACTGTGTGCCCTGATTAAAATTACCATGGAGACTCTTATATTAAAAGTTGGATTTCATTTTGCCTTGTCTATTAAACAAATGGATAAATTAGTTCGTGTGCATTAATTCAAAGAATAACCCAATTCTTTTATTAAAAATTCCGTTTGTTTTTACTATTAAATGATAACGTAGCTGATAAAGGATCCAAGGGGCAAAATGAAAGCCATTAAGCTAACAAATGCATATTGTAAATGTTATAAATAATGAACTTGAATGCATGCCCATTGGGTAAAAATACCATGGAGATCCTTGTACTAAGAGTTGAATTACATTTTGCTTCTTTTACTCCAAAAAAGAGTAAATTAATCCTTGTATGTTAAATAAAAAGGCAAAGTGATTATTCCATTAAAAGTCCATCCATTTCTACCATTAAGCCATGAAGCTCACAAATGTATATTGTAATGTTACAAACAATGAACCATATGATGTGGATGGCCTAAATGCATGCTCTTGGGTAAAAGCATCATGGAGGTCTTTGTATTAGGACCCGAATTGCATTTTACTCCCTTTGCTCAAAGATTAAGTAAATTAATTCTTACGCATTAAATCAAAAAACAAAGTGATCTTTCCGTAAAAAAATTCCATTCGTTTCTACTATAAAATCATGTGTGGCTGATGAAACAGCTGAGGGCAAAATGGAAGACATTAAGCTCATAAATGCTGATTGTAATGTTATGAAGAATGAAACCATATGATATGGACTGCCCGAATGCATAGCCTTGAGTTAATAGGAAATGGAGGTCCATACATAGGAAGGTATGTTCATATATATATATATATATATATAAGTAAAAACAAATGGAGTACAGAGGCAATTTCAGACCAGGTTCTAGCATTCAACTTGCCTTTGGCTAAGTCAAAAAGAAACAAAGTCCTTATGGGACCCAATTAAATACCAAAAACAAAAAAATTTTCTGAGAGGGATAGAACCTGGATGATTTTAACAAGATGTCAAAATCTGTGGGTAAAATAAGACAAAAGGCAAAAATGAAATGAAAACCCTTGAGGAGAAGATGATAGGATTAGAAGGTTTATATGCCCTATATATTACTCTAAGTGTAAGTTTTAGTTTGGGATATTATAATTTTTGGCCCCTAAACTTGGTGATTAAATTCATTTTGGTATTTTTACTTCTTCTAATTCACTTTATTGCTTGAACTTGATAATTAGGCCCATTTTGATCCTTCAACTTGAAAAATATAAAAGTTTGATGATGTGATTCTTTGATATTGTACCACGACATCACTTGAAAATTTACCACGTCATCACGTGGTACAATCTCAGGGTGTTGCATCTGGTGTTTATAATCGGATCGATTGTTGAACCGGTTAGACTACCGATTCATGATTCAATCAATTCAACTGCTAAATCAATAATAATGAATAAATTCATAAAAAAAAAAAAAAAAAAAACTAAAAATAAAATATTATTAAACCTATTCAACAGCCGATTTTTGTCTTAATATTTGATTTTTACCAATTTTAAGTAATTTTTAATTCAATCGGTTCAACCCCTTTGTTCGGATTGTTATACCGATTGATTTTTAATCTAATTGGTTCTACTAATTAATCCGATCTTGTTATATACAATATCCAAGTGAGAAAATTAAGCTATATAACCTCTTTCTCTCTCTTTCTTCCACTTTCACAGCCTTAAATACCCCATTCTTCCATCTGTTCTCTGTTATTTTACATTCCCAAACTGATAGATATCCATGTTTTCCCCCATTTAATGCCTAAGGTCTTGCATATGCATCCCTTATCTTCATTTTGTTCCACTTTTCTTTGAGTTTTTTCAGTCATCTTTTCAGCTCACATGGCCTCAAGGGCCATGCCATCCAAGCCTGCAAGACAACTAGGTGAACTCCTTGAAGAACAGCAAGAGCCTTTTATCTTAGAAGTTTACCTTTCAGAAAAAGGGTGTGATGCCAAGAACTTAACTCCCATCCATGGTGGTTCAACCAAAAACAAGACCAAAAGGGGTATCCCACAACACATCCCCAAGGTACTTAAACTTATACTATGTAACAAGTTCTTTGCAAGCAAAGGGTTAAGAAGAACCAATCATCCCAATGATGAAGATGGAAAGACAGATACATTTTCTTGCTCAGCACTGTGTAATTCAAGCTCAGATAGTGACATAGATGAAGAAGAAGCATCATCATCATCATCAATGTCTTCAAAAATGGCAGAAAAAGCTGTTGTAGATACAAACATGGAAGATACTAAACAACACAGTCCACAGTCAGTATTAGAAGCTATGTCTACTTCCACAGGTTCATCACTTTGACACCCAATTTTGATCTGATTTTAGATTAAGGGTTAAATCATTATTTGGTCTGAATTTGGCAACTTTTTTCATATTGGGGTCTGAATTTTTTTTATCCAAGGTGGTCCATGAACTTGACAACTATTCTATATTAGGGCTTAAACGTTTTTTCTTAAGTTAATCCCTAAACTTAACAATTATTCTCATATTGGATCTTAAACTAGACACTTGTTCCCATATACATTAGGACTTGAACTTTTTTTTTATTCAAGTTAGCACTTGAACTTGGCAATTGTTCTCATTTTGAGGTTTGAACTAGGCAACGATTCCCGCATTAGGATTTGAATTTTTTTTTGTCCAAGTTAGGCAACTGTTCTCGCTTTAGGGCTTGAACTATTTTTTTCCAAGTTCTAGGATTAATTTAGACAAAAAAAAAGAGTAAAGCCCCAATGTGGGAAAAGTTACCAAAGTTCAGGTCCTAAATTCAATTACTAAAAATACTAACCCTCATGGTTTAAATTAAAAACAGGTTCCAATACAATGCAAAGAAGCTTCATTTTGCCCAAGTTAAGAACAGAGGAATCAATATTATCAGCTACACTATGGAATTTGCTTCTACAAACAACAGATTCAGAGCAGTCAAGTGGTTCATCACCATTTTCAATGTCAAAAAGGGTATTACAGCAAACAAAACAGCTGCTGTTAGACTGTGTGAGAGAGCTTGTGGATCATAACAATGGCTGCATGAAAGAAGGGAAAGGGAAAAGGTATTTAGGGTCAGAAGAGATTGGGAATGTTATATGTGAGAAAATAAAAGGATGGGGAAAACAACGTGGGGATGAAACCAACATAAAAGAGATGCTGGAATTGGATGTAATTGAAACAAAGCAAGAATGGGAGGGTTTTGAGATTGAATCATATAAAAAGGAGATGGGGATATGTATTGGAAATGCCATTGTTGAAGAGCTTATGAGTGATGTTGTTGTGGATATGACTCATGGACTGATTTTGTTAGATAACATAACATGAATGTAATTTTTATTTTGCTTTGTTTCTAATTTTCAATTACCATCATGATTTTATGTGCTTTTTTTTTATTTTCTTTCCTCTCTTTATATATTTTTGTTTGGCGAATTACAAGAGGAGGAGAAAATCCTAATAACAATGCGATTAGCGTGACTTGAACCAAGATCACATCTCCTGAACATTAGGTCAACACATGGGGTTCTTATAACCTTAGATTTATTGCATAATGGTAGAAATTAATGAATATATTATTGTATGGGTTTATTACACCAAACATCTTCAAACTATTGATATTATATTAATCAAGTCTTTTTGTTACTAGAATTGTTAATTTAACTGTTATATTATACATTGGGTCTTATACAACAAAATCTAAAATGAAAAATTTTAATTAAAAACTAATGTTGTAAAATTCTTAGTTTTGAGGTTTTCGAAGCTTTTATGGATGTTTTATAATCCGTTCTCTCTTTTTTAGTTCTAATTTATTTTTAGTTTTAACTTTTAAAAGTTATACGCAATGTCTTATTTTTAAAAATATTTCATTTTTAAATTTTGTTACATAAGATTTGGTGTGTCGTTTAATGGTTTCAATAATGAAAGCACCTAATTGATACAACCCTAATGATTTGAAGATGTAATTAGAATGTTTAAAAATTGAAAACTAATTTAAAACATGTCAAGTGTAATTAACTCTTATTATAATTCATCTATAATGGTGTAAAAATGGGAATAGATATTCGGTAGATTTTTTATCCCGATTAATTTTTATCCTAATTTGAAGATTCGATTCAATTCATCAAAATATAAATTAAATCCAACTTAATCTAATCATAGAAAGTCGTTAAACTAGTCGAACCCAAACTTGAATTGATTTTGAATCCCAAATAACTCAACCTAAAATGACTCCAATAAATAATTTGAAATTACTCGAATTTGTGATTGATATTAACTTATAAAAAAGCTTAAACTGTAAATGACACCAACCCATAACATCTCGAACTTATAATAACCAAACCCAAAAGGATGCAAATTTTTTAAACAAAATTAATCAAATAAAAATCAATTTACCCAGGATTCCAGTTTATTGGCTCCACACAAAAATTAATAAAAGAAATTGTAGTTTGTTTGTTTAATGCAGCACTTGAATGCCTTGCACAATTGAGAAAGGGAAAGTTAATGTAGTTTAATATATGAATGATTGAACCATAGTGTTGGGGGAAATTTAATTTAATATAATTAAACATATATTCTTTTTGAGAAATAATATAATTAATGATTGATTTTTTATTAAATGATGGATTGATCCATTGAGGTTGACATACAAACCACCATAAAGTAATAGTTACCTTTCTTTCTTTTTTTATTGACTTAAGATATTTTATTAATTAGCGAATATCGATAATCTAATCAAATTAGTAATTAAAAATGTTGAGTATTTTCTATGCGTATTTTAAAAGAGTTAAATTTTCTATTTATATGATACGATTATTGTTTATGGATGGGACGTCGTAGATAAGTCTTCATGCATGGTAGCACGTACATTATTTTAAGGTTAACATGTATTTTCTAGATGTAAGTTTGCCTTCATGGTGGTGCAAACCCACATCATGTGTGATCTCATAAAAAGATGTGAACACTTCACGTGTAAACTTAATATGCGAACCATATAAATTACGAGTCAAAACCCAATCGAGTAACCGAATAACGAGTCAATAATAACGAATACCGTAACAAAACTCAAAACCCCTTGAAAATTTATAGACCACTTACATTTAGTTAAGCTTTTGAAGGTCTACCAACTTAATTATAGATTATTTGGATAATTTTTCTTAATTATTCCACTAGAAAAAGAATTACGATTGTCCCATAACATTGCTCAAAATGCATAATAATATCATAAAATCATTGTTTTCAGAACCCAAGATTAAAAAATCAACCGAAATACCAATCCAGAATAAAAGATTGAACTACTCATTTTCAATTTGATCACTTTAAAAATTTCATGCAAAACCCTTCATATGTATAACAAATAAAGTAGAGGAGGGACCATATGGAACACAATAAATGCACATTACATGGTGACAAAACACATGGCAGCACTCAGACATTTTTCTAAAGCCAACAAAACTATATATCAAAATCCAAAAACCTCGAGGAAAGGAAATTGTACCTCTTAGAATCTCTCTTCATAAAGATGGAAAATTCCAATACAAAACAGGGTGGTTTCAAGGACGGACAAATAATACTATTAATAATAATCACATGCATTCAACCAAAAGACCAAATCTTTGTATAAAGCCAATAGTTGGCTTCTGATGTGTGAATGACTACAAAATCTAATTTTTACCAACTTGGTGAAGGCTTTTTTTTTTTATATTTTTGCCTGTGCGGAAAAGCCTAAAAAGTTAAAAGTGATTAGAGTTGTAGATCACTTGGTTTATAAAATACAACAATGTAGCAGTAAAATCATTCAAGTACTAGTTTATTTCCCAACTTCGTTTTCTTAGCATTTTGGATGAGAAACACTACTGGATTTCACCATCCTCACCGAGTTCCCCATCTTCCAGCTCCTCGTAACCACTGTTTCGGCGTGAGCCATCACGGTGATCTCTCTTGTGTTTTCTATGTCGGCTTTCACTGTCAGAATCGGGTGAGTGAGCATGCTGCCAAGGAAACATTGGAAGAACGGTTAAGGCTTAGTTGGATGAACATGGAAGTACTATCATCAATAGATAGATAGGTAGATATACCTTTCTAAATTTCTTACGGTCGCTACCGTGTCTACGAGACTTCTTTGACTCCTCTCTATCATCCTTGTCAGAACTCCCATCATCAGCAGCATGTCGTTTACGGTGTTTCCTGTCTTTTTCCTTCTCCTTTTTCTTCTCCTCTTTATGGCCGTGGCTGTCAGATATATCTAAATTCTCACTATCTGTTTCATCTTTTTTAGTTCGGTCTTTACCTTTTTCCCTCTCGCGTTCTCTTTCCTTCTCCTTTCTCTCCTTCTCCTTCTCCTTCTCCTTTTCCTTTTCCTTCTCCTTCTCTTTCTCCTTCTCCTTCTCTTTACGCTTATCTTTCTCTTCTCTATCTTTCTCCTTTTTAGCCTGAAAACAACCAGATAATACTTCTTTCAGTTTAGAAGAAACCTATGATTTTATGCAAATATGAAGTGGAGTTAATGATTCAGGAAAATTAGAGGGAAAGCTCAAAAAAAAATGCAACTGTATAAGTGCTCGTATTATTTCATGCACTTCATATATACATAAAGTTTAAAACCAACTAAATTTACTTGATGGTGACTAAAGAGTGAAGTGATATCAAAAACATTTTATGAATATATGAAAATTTTAACCAACTACTTGGAAATATAGAAGATTCGCAAACCTTTTCCTCCTCTCGTTTACGCTCCTTTTCTTTAGCTTTCTCCTGTAAGTGTGTAATGTATTCCTCAAAGATCTCTCTCCTAAGGCTTTCTTCCGCAATTGATCTAATAAAAAGCATGGCAAGAAACCATCAAAGGAGGAAAGAATCATAGAAGTGAGAAAAATGATAAATAAATGGTTATTTATCTTTAATGCAAAGATGAGGGTGAAATACCTGTATTCTTGGCTTTCTTCAAAAAGTGGTTTCGATCCCTCCCAGTTAGAAGAAACGGTTATCTCCTGCAAAGAAGCAGGACTAGAAATTAAACAAGTGTACAAAAGCTATACTGCCCACTTGTCTTCAAAAAAAGTATAACACACCTTATATGTATGTAACAGTCTAGTGAAGTCATCGGCTAGACGTTGACGTTTTTTAGCCTCTTTCTCCTCCTTCTCCTTGGCTCTCTCGAGCACCTCATCATACACAAGCTGTGAACAAGTAAAGAATAAACTTATCAACGTTCAGCCACAAGATGCCTACTTCTTTAATCTAATAAATGAAGCAAACAAAATACTAAAACAACCATCCAACTTATCAACATCTTATCAAGCACCGTTTTGAAGCTCTAAACAACTGATTAAATTATAAAGTACAAGGACTCTAATCAGATAAAGTGTTCTTGGAGGGTCTCATTTAATTCCATAAAAAATCTACCAGAGGTTAGGGCTTCCTTCTTTTCCTTTACCCCCAATCCTTTCCTTTTTTGTTGTTGAAAACATGTATTCCCATGCAACAGAAGTACCTTTAAGTTAATATCCGATATCGATGAGGAACCAACATCTTCTGAAATAGCAGCCTTGAAGTCTTCAAATGTCCATGAGTAAACCATTGTAATCTGAGGGAAAGCCAAGAGATTCAATAACAACAAAGCACCAAGCAAGAACCAGCGACTTAAATATAGTATCCTACCTTCCCTGTCTTCATTGCATCTTTTATGCGTGTTTTGTCTTCATGATACTATCAATGTACAAAAGAAACCATCAGAAACATGAAATTTTTCCTGCTTGAGCAAAAATACAATGGAAACAAGAGGAAAATGGACACTTCTCACAGAACATATCTGAGGCAGCACACACCTGTTTGTCTAATTCTTCAGCAACATCCTCAAACAAATCTTTTGGAGTGGAACCTGATGTGTTAGACGCAACAGCAAGATACTGAGGCAATTCTTTCACCTTCAAAGCATAAAACAAAGAGACTAAGCAAAAGCTATTGCTGAAAACTAGCAAAACACGCATTGGTTATAAAGCCACTCTTACTATAAAACAAGTTAAAATAGATAAAAACCTTCAAACAATAATCTCGCCAATAAGTTTTAGCCGTAAGAGCGCCATCGGCAACGTGTTCTTCCATTAGCTTACGAAATGCATCACGGTTTTTGCGCTCGGCACGTCTCAGTTGCTCCTAAATTTTGACAGAAGAAAAAAGGTAAGAACACAGATTGGTAGCAAATTAATAATCATAAAAAGTACTTCTACCTTTTGCATCTTCTTTTTTTCCTCTTCGTCCTTCTCCAAGTCATGAATGTAGTCCTGGAATATGAGCAAGCGGTCAATTTTTTCAAGACGTGAGCATCTTTCATCATCCTCTAAGCGATCTTGAACTTTCCGCCACTGGCTGTTTGCCTGCAAATTGAAAGAAGTTCAGGAAAAATAGAAGAGAACAAATAACAATCTTCTTTTGTAAATGTTGTACCTTAATAAAATCACAGGATTCCAGAAATTTCCTGTATTCTGCTATATTCCGCCTTTTTTCCTCTGCAGCAGATTCCCTTTCCTGCATTAAATAACAAGATTACGAATTTGAATAGGTTTAATTTTTTGCTTGGATATTCACCAATGAATATAGTAGTATAGCATTGCATGGGACATCACAGTTCTGATCACTTCCTTGATGCATAATCCTCCAAAAACTTCCATTTAGCCATAATGAATACTAACTGATAAAAGCAGATGCAACATATATTGAAACTAGAAAACACAAATCTGCATGCATGAATCTTTTTTTTCCCACTCATGAAGCTTTATTTGATGTCTGACCCATCATACTTCACAGAAATAACAGTCAAATTTGTGGCAGAAAGTAGCAGGATACCAGTGATAATATGTGCTAGAAACAGAAGAAGCAAAATGTTTCAAAGTCAAAGAAATCAAAATCTGAACCAATGATTTTCGTAAGTTATATAAAATTTGCCAAACTGCTTTACGGACTGAATTAGCAGACTACCAATTAACTTGTATTTGAAAGCTACTACTTCCAAGGCAAAATTTGATTGAAAAAGCATCCATCCATAAATATTAATCTTGCTGAAGGCATATGACTGACAGACGAGGAACAAGGTGGAATTCACAGGTTTTTATTCTACAGACAACACCTAGGCATTCTATATCTTGTCACGACATCCACACACCAAAACCCAATCATATATGAGAAATTGTACATCTGCAAAAACTGCAAGAAGTATGAAACTATTACCTTCCTCTCAAGATCCACTATATAGTTTTCAAAGAGATCTTCCCGATCTCTGGCTCGTTCAACAGCCTTAAACCGCTCATCATTTTCAAACAAACTTTGAGCTTTGCTGAACAGGTTAAAGCTTAGTTAGAATATTGAACAGTTTCAACATTAAATAATGAGGCTACAACAAATCTAATTTTCCCAAAACATAAAGAAAAATCTCAACCTCCATCTCATTGATGATGTTAGTTCTTTGGACTCCTGGAAAGAAATCAGAGCAACAAGCAAGCATTAGGTCAAATAAAAACGTAAACAGAGAAAAGAAGAGAAGATAATATGAACTTCATGCAACATACTTCCAACATCTTTGTAAACTCTTCTCGAGCTTTCTTCTGTCTCATGCGCCTTTCCTCAGCCTCTAATTTCTTTCTTTGACCCAAATACTATTAATAATATCAATTTGTCAGAACATAATCAGAAAATGTTTGATTTAACCCCAAACATTGATTTACAGAAGAAAATAAATTAAGTGAAGTAATACAAACTTATAGCAATTCTATGACATGCATAACAAAATGATACCACACAACAGCTACTATAAGACTCCTGGGTACCATTTACCTCATTAAAGGCTTGCTTCCGTTCACCAAGTGTCTTCAGAGCACCATACCTTTTGTCATTAATTATTTCTCTCATTGTCTGGAAGAAATTTTCAATGTCAGAAGAAACAAACATGCTGAAAGAACAAAGCTGGCAGAAAGGCAAAAGATGAAGCAAGGGTACCTGCTCCCAAGTCCAATCAGATTGCACATTTGCAGATTCAAGGAGTGATTTGAAAGCATTTTTTGCCTCCTGAAAAAAAAATTTAGGTAAGAAAACATATAAATGAATTGCCGTTGATCCAGTCGATTGCCTAATTGGCATCAAAGTTCCCTGGCTTTAGGGGAAAAGAAAGAACAAAACTTAACTAATAAGACAAAAAAAAAAAGTGACATGTCTTTGGAATGTTACCAGCTTATTTGCATATACTAAAGGCTCATCATCTGGAACCTTCTCTTCCACTGGAGTCATATTAACTTTTCCAGCCGTTGCCATCCCCTTTTTAGCTTCCTGAAAGAAAAAAAACAAATTAAAAATATTTTAAACAAAACAACAAATACAAATACGACAAACATCCCACTGCCAACGTATTTGGAAGTGTGCATCGACAATTTGCCAAATAGACCAGCCAACAATGGTAGTAACTATCTTTTTCCTAAAATAGAAAAGAACTCTTAAAAGATCATTTTCCCTCTCCCAGAAATGGTCGAACTAAAGAAGAGAGCTGTGAATTGAAACAACCAATGAGTATACCTCAATGTCCTGAGCAGAAGCTCCATCTGCAAAATGCACAGTGTCTTGAGTTGCTGTAGTTTCCGAGCTTCTTCTGAAGTGAGGATACGGAACGATGTGGTTAATATAAACAATATTATTGAATCACTGAAAAATAAAATAAAAGATCAGTAGATGTCCATACGTGACTGCTGTGTTAGCACCGACAGAAGGAGCAGAGACAGTGGAACCTCTGGAGGGAACTGCAGGTACAGGTGTCACAGACACAACAGGGAGTTGAACCCCAGTTGCACTCATAGCAGCTGATTGTGTAACAGGACCTGTTGTTGGTCCAGATACTGAAGTAGGGGAAGGATTAGCAACAGGCGTAACTGAAACTGGGCTTGAATCCTGCAAAGTGTTGGAGTTCACAGGAATAGCTGTAGTAGGTGTCTCAGCTGCAGAGACAGCAGCAGCAACTGGAGCTTGAGGAGCCACTCCTGAACCTGATGGGGTTCCTTGGCTAGCTGCTGCTTGAGCTTGCTCACGAGCTAACTGGAATTAAACATTTAAAAATAATGTCAGATAGGTAAAGTACCAGCGTACCAGGTAAAGATAATAATAAATCACAAGGATGAACCTTCAACTCATCAGGTATTGTCCACTTAGACTCCTTTGTAACCTTGTTGTGGTAATACCTTCAAAAGCAATCTCTTGATCACAAATTGCTCATGCAAATAAAATTTCAACAGACAAGAAAAAGGTGGATACAATAGGGCATCTAACAATAATCTGTGGGGGAAAATGTGAATGATAAATAAAAGGGTTAAACAGGGCTCAAACATACTTTCTTCCCTCTGGAGTTGTAAATTCCTTCCAAACAGTGGATGCATCAGCTTTCTGTTACAGAAAAAATCAATAATTAAGCAAAGAATTGAAAGTAGTAATGAAAAGAATTTCAGGAAAATATCATGATTATACCAAGGAGTGGTATCATATCAGTCAATGTAAGCTCACAAAGGAAGTTGCCAACAATGCACCCAAGCATATGAAGATGGAACAAATAGATACAAAATAGAACGAATTATACATGAACTTGTTAAGAAAGATTGTTGGTTTCATCCGTATAACTCCTCGAAGAGGAGAGGATGAGTGTATATGCAACTATTCTATAATGGTAAAAGATAACACTAGTACACAAAAAAATGGTTTCAATTGTAAAAGTTCAAACCTGAAAAGGTAAAGGAAATGTCAACTAAACAACTCAACCATTGCAGTAAATTAGCCCATGAGCATGCCAAAGCTTTTGCTCACACAACAGCTATGCTAGAACCAGTACCAGAGTGCTCTACTTGGCTAGGATCAATGTACGTCAAAGAACCTCTAGCATAAGTCTGTACTATGATCCTAATATCAAAATTATTTAACTCTAGTCAAAACTAACAAAGGGGAGTAACAGTCATCTCTGGGTGAGAATTTGGCACAAGTAACCTCCAAATTCTTCTTCACCTCATGAATGTGGTTGGATTCATCTAGAAGTCTTAACTTACATACTGATAACATCATCTAAAAGTGCAAGCTAACATCTCATTTAGTTAAAAAGTAATAAAATCCCTCTTCCCCCAGGTCCCAAAGTGAACCTAAATCTAAATTGTACTTTTCGGTTGCAAATAGCAAAACCTTTAACAGGGCCAAATCTTGAGGATGTTTCCATGCCAAGTGAGAAACTTAATATATTTTTCAGGGATTCCTTAACATCCAAGTCAATTCACATTACTACCTCCTTTGCACCTCTAAAAGGATGAGAAAACAAATTGTAGAGCCAATATGACCAACAAAAAGAACATATACTGAACATTAAATTCCTATTCTAAAGGAACCTTTACATAATCAAAGCAACAATTATGAAAACAAAAAGAACTGATAAATACAGCAAAAAACTTTGACCCACCATCTCATACCTCTGAAATCAGTAGCCAATATGTACCTGTGGAACTCTTTACAAACATATGCTTGCAACAATGAAATCATAAAGGAGGAGAAAGGGAACAAGTGATAACATTGTTAAACTAGAACCAGAGTAAACAACAAAGAAGTTCGATTGGATAGAAATACATAATAAACAGCATGACAAATTCCTTTACACCAATCTATAAAACTCATTACTGTACAAAACATAACCACATTTGTCTAAAATAAGATATAGGATTAGATAAATACATGGACTATCAAAGAGACAAGAAAAGAAAGGGAGAAATATATAGAGGTGACAGAAGTCGAAAAGCAGATTAGATAGCCATGTTAAGAGAGGGAGGGGATGTATTACAACTATCCTAAAACTTCACTAACAGTGCAGAAAATGATGAAAAAAATTGAAAACAGTTAATACAAGGCACCTAAATGTTTATATATCTAATCATTCCTCATAAAAAAAATTTCCCCATATAATAAACAAAATGTAAATAGCAAAATGTTGCCTGCCTTGAGAAAAGTGAAGGCCCGCCCTCAAAGTGACCATTTAGAGCAGTCGTTAAATTTCTCCAACTTGCCATGACATCTACAAACCAATTCCAAAAGACGCAAAAGAAAGAAGAATTCGCATAAAAAATTTTTGAACAAGTTAAGAATGGCTACAGTCTCAGCATCCATTAAAGGGGGCAATTTGTATAAATAGCATATCACAACAAATTCAAGGTTAACAGATCATGGAGCATAAAAATTTAACAGCAGAAACAGCAACCAGATGCTCAAATGCCTCACCTCTATTGGTGTCATCAGTTCCAGAGGCTTTTCCCAACTAGATTGCCTTGTCCTTTTGTTGTAATAGTATCTGCAGATATGTAAAACAGTTAGACACAATCTCATGAAATCCAGATGTCTAAATAACTATAAGTTAAAATCCAAATATATTGCAAAACGTGAGCAAAAATCACAATTATGAGGTACTATATAACGTTACCTTCTTCTATCAGCTGATGTATGCTCTTGCCAATCAGAAGGTTGCGGAGTAAGGCTAGGAACATTTGCATTCTGGTATGCGAAAAGTGAAGAATAAAAAACAATGAGATTTAATAGAACGGTAACATGGGAACGGCAAGGACATATGCAAAATATAATGGAAACTAATTTCCAAGATGCTAACTAAATTAAGACATTATATTGTTCAATTTGGATAAGAAACAATTTGAGATTGTGTAATGCACATATGATTTCTTTTTAAACGTAACGTACAGAAACAGAGAAGACTAAACAAAAAACTTAGTGTAGAAAGCCAAAAATCACTTAAGAGTTTGCAGAATTTCTTCAAAAAAAGGAAAATGATAAAAGATGAACTTTCATAACATAAATTTATGCCGAATTCTAGCTAATGATAAAAGGAACTAAAGCTCATAAAAGTACATAAAATTCATATGTACTCGTTGAAGAAAAAGTTCACTCAAAGCTACTATGTCATATAAACTGCTATGATGAGAGAAAAAAAGCTCAAATTGAAGTATTTATTATCCAATTTTAAAACCGCGGAGAAAAGATGAAGATAAGACAAGTCCAAGGGGGTTAAAGCTCCGTGGCCTTTCCTTTTTAAAGTTATATTTTGGTTATATATGTCCTCTTTTTCTTCTGATTTTCCTCTCTCAGTCTTCTCCTCAAGACTGATCACCTTAGTTAACAATTTGAACTTGTAAGGCAAGTTCTCACCACAATTCAATTTATCAATTGAACGTGCGTCTGGTCAGCACAACAACAAATAAACACTGAAGAAGGTATATTACATTTGAGTTAAACAACGAAAATTAGATATGGCATAACCTCTTTATATTTCTGTTTAGCATACTATTTTATATCCCAGGGATGAGGACTTACTGTATCAGCAGAAGAAGGTGGAGGTTGTTGGCTAGTATGCTGTGTTGGTGTAGCAAGTGAAACACTCTGATTTCCAGTTGACAGCCAAGGTTGTCCAGCAACTGGGGCAACAGGTGCATGCATTTGAGATATAGGGTGAAACTGCGACGGTGCACTGACATTGTTCTGTGGCAAGCCAAAAGAAGATGGTGCAAACTGGGAGAACATAAGACATCAGAGGCTGTGCAACAAATTAACTAAAGGGAAAATAGAAACATTTGAACGAGGTCATACACCATATGATGAAGGGGGCACTCCAGGGGCTCCTACACCAGGCATATGACTATTCAAAGGAGGAGCAGATTGATGTGACTGGGGTGGTTCAGATGTAAGAGGCCTGTTTGTTTGACCATATGGTACCTGTATTGGCTGTTGTGAAGGTGGACCAGGCTGATTTGGCCGGGGTGGAAACTGCTGCATTGGCTGAGAAAACTGCATCTGCTGATTTTGAACAGCTGGCATCCCAACATTTGGAGAAGGAACCTGCCCAACAGGCCGAAACTGTTGGGAAGCAGCTGGAACAAAGTGTTGTCCTTGCTGTGTTGGGACCACTGGTCTAAACTGTAACGGAAAATTTCACACACATTGCATCTAATAAATTGCTTTCAGAAGATTAAAAACCAGCTACTAAAAATGGGTAAAAAAAAAAAAGAGTAGCTACCTGTGAAGATAACGGAGAGCCATAACTTTGGGGACCCATGGATCCAACTGCAGGAGGCCAATGTGGCTGGGGAAAAAAGAACATAGCCAACAAATTTAGACATATTAGACCTTCATCTAAAAACTAGAATAAAGGAGATTACTAATGTTTGTATTCGGGCAAAAACAACACCCATTTCTCACTAATATTAAAAACAATAATGCCAGTACCACCAAGAGAATCGTGTCAAAATCATAGCTTGTAATGTATACATTCAAGTTATTTCAAACTACTTCCAAGAAGAAAAAGAGAAAGATAGATAAGCCTTAGGCTACGTTCTTAAATTTTAATAAATTTGATTAAAATGCTGGAATGTTCCGTCCCATATCAAAATTTGAACAAAACATAGCAACAGTAACCAAGCTTTAACCCACAAAAGACAACATAATCTTAGTTAAGATCCTAGATTACAGAAATAAAGCCAAGAAAATTAAACCTAATCAGCAGGCTACCTGGGCACTAGAGGGTTGAGAATTGTTAGCCATTCCAGAACATATGCAAAGTTTGCCTCAAACCTGCAAAAGAATCAATTAATTTGATAACAATCACCAAAAAAAGCTGAGACAACATCCAAGTTATCCATACCCGAAAATACCAAGAAACAGATTTACTCCAAATCAATCGTAGAAAAAAAAACTGAAAAGAAGAAGCTAGAATCGGAATACTAATACTTACAGATATTAAGTGAAGATTAAAAGAGTTTCAATTTGCGAGAAAGCTTGGATCTCAGTGTCGAAATTTCAGGTGCTAGGGTTTAAGAGAGGAATAGGTGGAAAAGAGAAGAAAATTGGTTTTTTTCTTTTTTGAAGGGTAGAATGGAAAATTTTTGTTTTTCCTTATGGGGAAGATTTACTAAAAAGTGAATTTTTCTTCTTCTTTTTTTCGTTTTATTACCGGTTTTGCCAATTATATCCTTTTGGTGACGGGTACAGCTTACCTCTCCCGGGATTCTCCGGGTCTCTTCCACTAGAATCCGATCCATTGTTTCTTTGGAGTTATAGCCGGTAATACCGATTCGGTTTAGTTCCGCTCGATCGATTTTTTTAGATTTTTTGAATTGTTTATCCGATCCACTAGATTTTTTTATATTAATTGTTTATTCGATTCGGGTTAGTTTGTGATTTATTTTCGATTTTTTTATCTATAAGGGTGATCATGTAAGATTTTATAGTATTGACATTATTATTAAAATATTTTTAATATTACAAACAGTGGATGATATCCAGTGGCAGCCAGAAAATTTGTTGGGAAGCTTGAATTAAATTGTATATTTTTATGATGATAATAATAATAATGTAATATTATCATTTTAATAGTTTATATTTTTATAAATTTTAAAGGATTAAATCAATTTTTTTTTATTTTTGAAGGTCAAAGTATAATTTTACCATTAGTAATTTAAAATTTTATAAATTATAAAATGTCTAAATGGAAAATTTTTCATTTTAAGGGGGTCGCAGGCCCTGTCAACCCCCTTGGCTCCGCCACTGATGATATCTAATAATACATAACTGCTACCTAAGTTACAAGAATTGTAGTCCGACATAACCTTTCTATGATAACATTATCGTGCAATAATCCCT